>PVIU01006118.1:0-105308 GCA_004026605.1 Ondatra zibethicus | reverse complement strand
AGAAGTCAGGTGTAATTCTGATAGGTTTACCCTTATATGTTACTTGACCTTTTTCCTTTGTGGCTCTTAATATTCTTTCTTTATTCTGTATGTTTTGTGTTTTGATTATTATATGGCGAGGGGATGATTTTTTTATATCCAGCCTGTTTGGTGTTCTGTATGCTTCTTGAACCTTCATAGGAATATCCTTCTTTAGGTTTGGGAAGTTTTCTTCAATGATTTTGTTGAATATATTTTCTGGGCCTTGGAGTGGAATTCTTCTCCTTCTTCTATCCCAATTATTCTTAGATTTGGTCTTTTCATAGTGTCCCAGATTTCCTGGATGTTTTGTGTTGCGAATTTGTTGGATTTGTTTTCTTCTTCTATCACTGAGTTTATTTTCTCTATAGTTTCTTCTGCATCTGAGATTCTTTCTTCTATCTCTTGTATTCTGTTGGTTATACTTGTCTGTGTGGTTCCCGTTCGTGTATCCAGATTTTCCATTTCCCACCATCTCTCTGTTTGTGTTTTCTTATTTCTTCCATTTCAGTTTTCAATTTTGAACTGTTTCCGTTACCTGTTTGATTGCTTTTCCTTGGTTTTCTAGGGTATCTTTGAGGAATTTATTCATTTCTTATAACTTTTTGTTAGTTTTCTCTTCCCTTTCTTCAAAGGAGTTTTTCACCTCTTCTTTAAAGGACTCTATAAGTTTCATAAAGTTACGTTTAAAGTAAATTTCTTCTACTTCATCTGGGATAGGTTTCTCGGGATTTCCTTTTCCATAATCGCTGGATTCTGGTGTTATCATGTTGCTTTTCAGGTTGTTGGACGAATTCTTTGATTGGTGCCTGCCCATCTCCTGAGAGTTGCCCGCTCTGCTCCGTTCCACTGCACTCAGCTCCCGGGGTCTGGATGAATCTGCAGAAGCTGGATGTGCTTCTTCCACACCCAGGGGTTCCCAGTCCCAAGGGCGGGCTTACTGAGAGATGCCCGCTCTGCTCTGCTCGGCTCCGTGGGACAAAGGAGGGCCCCTGGCAGAGGACTCGCCCTTCCCCCAAGTTCAGGTGCAGTTGGGAACCACGCAGATGAGAAGAGGTGTGGGGCGGGGGTGAGAAGGGTTGGGATAAGCAGCAAAGCCAGTAGAGGGGGGTCCTAAGTGGCCAGAAGGCCTCGGGGATGGGCTGGGACCCACTTACTGGGGTCCAGATGAATCTGCGGAAGCTGGTTGGGCGAGGTTCCCAGCCCCAAGTGCAGGCTTACTGGGGGTTGCTTGCTCTGCTCTGCTCTGCTCCGTGGGACAAAGGAGGGCCTCTGGCAGAGGACTCTCCCTTCCCCCAAGGCCTCTGCCTGGATAGGCTGAGTTCGGGTGAAGTTGGGAACCACGCAGATGAAAAGGGATGCCCGGTGGCGAGCAGGGTTGGGATAAGCAGCAAAGCCAGTAGAGTGGGGTCCTAAGTGGCCAGAAGGCCTCGGGGACGGGCTGGGACCCACTTACCGGGGTCCAGATGAATCTGCAGAACCTGGTTGGGCGAGGTTCCCAGCCCCAAGGGCAGGCTTACTGAGGGTTGCCTGCTCTGCTCCGCTGGGCTCCGTGGGACTGGGACTAGATTTTTTTAAATTTTCATCTGAAAAGTCAGGTAATGATAATACTTCATTACATAATATAAACATTTGTGTTTCACATGACTGATACAATAAGTATTGCTGGCATACAAATGAGTTGCACAATAGCCTGGAATGGAATATAGCAAAGGTTTATTTATTTGGGGATAAACACACAGAAAGGGTTGCAATAAGCAATCCTCTGTGTGGTCTGGGAACTGGAATTGAATCCAGCAGCCAAGAGGCTGTGCATGTTTTTGTCTGCATTTATAGTGCATGAGACCATGGCCAAAGTGGGCCAGTATCTTAAAGGTTATTGGCTGATGGAGTTCCCACAGCAAAATATATCTATATCTATTGATAGACAGATTTATATATTAAAAGAAGAATTTATTAGATTAGTTGAGTAGCCAAACAATGCCATAATCATGCTGCAGATTCATAGACCTCTATAACTGTTCATCCTAAGAGGCAGGAAACCTTAACTGTCACAGTCTGGCACTAAAGATCTGGAGGATTCCCAGAGATTCACAGGCTGTGATTCCACAATGGAAAGTCATAGAAGCTAGTTTCCAAAGGAAGTGAAGGTTGATAACAGCAATAACAACAAAAGAAAAGATATGTTCAACAGAGGGAGGATAATGTGTCATGAAAATAACAAAAGCTTTTCCATTGGATCTCCCCTAGTTTTCAAATTCTTTTAATTCATCTAAGAAATACACATATATCCCACTCATAGATTTATCTTATAGTTGATTCCAGGTCCTATCAAGTTGACCACCAAAATTTGTGACCACAAATAGGCTTATTACAAATATTTGGTCAGGGCTGGAGATATACATTAGTTGGTATAAATGTTGTGTAGCACAAACAAAACCATAGGTTCACTACCCAGCATCACATAAAAGCAGGCATTGTTGTGCATGCCTGCCTGTGAATCTAACACTCAGGACATTACGGTAGAAGGATCAGAAGGGTAAGTCATCTTTGGCCACATGGCTACCAAGTGAGTTTAAAGACAGCCTCTGCTACGTGAGACCAAACCTGAAAATAAGATTTGATCAGAATGATAAATGTATTGCTATATTCATCATGAGCATTATGGGAATTACATTTAACAAGTAACATCCAATCAAAATCTGTTGCCAGTGCTTTTAAAATTTGTGGTATAGCTTATTAACCAGTTACCTTTTCTTCCCAGCACAGACTGACTGACCACAGTTTTATGCATTCGGACACAGTGGGAAACCTTGAGGAACTTTCTGGTTCTCTGCTCATTTGCTCACATAAAGATGGAAGACAATCAGATTTTGAATCTTAAAAACCACGTTAATAAGGTAAATCTTTTCTTTTTTTGCTTCATGGATCAAAGCAATGCCATTTACTAAATAGTTAATATAGAATATGGTAGGAGGATGCCAGTTTCTACTAATTTTATATTACCTTTCATCTGGAAGGCTGAAGCAAAAACTACTGAATAATTCTAATTCCTGGGCAAATTTAATATTATTGAGCACAATCCATGGCCCTCTGCCAGATTTCCAGGGTAGTTCTCAAAAAGGGAGAAAAACACCTTTCCTGTGTGGCTAATACAAACTTATTTTAGAAGGATGATGGTGAGAAATCCTGAAAGTTATAGGAGTATCTCAAAATTTCAATGCTGAGAGCCTTGGATTAATACAGTAAGACAAGGATATGAACTGCCTGATAAGTACATCCTACTGTGTTAAATCATAGTACTAAGCCAATCTTTCCTATAGTCATTTTCAAGAAATGCAGTATTAATGGCTGGTGGTGGTAGTTGTGCAGGCCTTTAATCCCAGCACTCGGGAGGCAGGCGGATCTCTGTGAGTTTGAGGCCAGCCTGGTCTACAGGTGTTAGTACCAGGATAGGCTCCAAAGCTACAGAGAAACCCTGTCTCAAAAAAAAAGAACGAAAAGAAAAGAAACGCAACATTGAGTCTATGCATAATTTGGTTTGCATTCTAGGTGACAGTTTATGCTTTGTTGAAAGTTCCAAGTGTGAGGGTAAGGAGAGGGAGTATGTGTTATTTTCAGATGATATAGGAGAGGACGACATTTGGACATTTGTCAGAGAAAGATGAATAATGCAAACATGCATAGAATGAGAAGTAAGATGATTGCAAGCTCAAGAAAGCTATCTTTGGTAGTCTTAGCATAGGAAAATGATAGAGGGTGGGTGCCATTTCCTAGTACTTTCTAAGAAAATACAGCAATATATATTCAGGCTAATGGTCTATTCCCTCCAACAAGGAGCAATTCTAAAAAATCCTGATACTGATCTTGCAAACTATGGATGCTGTTGAAGAGGCTATTCTGGTACAGTAGATTTGTTCTTCTAAAATTATTCATCTCAGAAGGAAACATCACTTTACTGAGTGGGAATCCTGCATTGGATTGGGGAGATTTGAGTAAGATAAGTATACATCTGGAGAGGAGGGGATAAAAAGACATTGTTTACAAAAAAAAAGAAACCAGTCAAATTTTCCCTTTTTCTATCTCTAGGACTCAAAAACTTGTTTCTGAATTACTTGATTAAATATTAACACAATTTGTATTTAGGAAGGCAGGCTTTGTTCCAAGAGAGGATGAGAGCAATTCTATTATAAGTCTTAATAATATGTAGGCTGACAAAAGGGGAAAAGAACCTTCAGTGTTATAATTCATTTACTGGATTTTATTATGATTAATTAAAGATATTTTTAACATTTTCTCTTAGTTGATAAATTACATATATAAATTCTAACTTTGAAATTGCAAAACCATGCACAGTTGCTGGCTTAAGCTTAGAAAACACCAAAGCAAACAAAATAAAACTTGGCCTATAGCCATGGGTAAACCTTTTTGTAACTGAATTTAAAGAGATGGAGGTAGAATTCAATTTTATACAGTTGACATAATTTTATTCTAGTCATATAGAAATACAAGTTGTTTCTAGGCCACATTAGTGGGCACATTCTTCTCAAAAAACAGAAAGGAAGTGTGATGCATTTTTAGAACACAACGTCTCAATACAGGTATTTGTTACACATGAAATTCTCTTTGTTTCATTGTTTAGTGAGACTTTGAGAGGCTCTATGTAGGATTTTTTTTTTTAGTTAGGAACATCTCCATATCTAGTTTTATATATTGACTATTTGTCCATTTCTTTAGCAATTAATAGTTTTTTTACAAAGGGGCCTAATGAAACATTGAAAATAGAGAAAAATGATAATTTATGTTATCAAAAAAAGTTTTTTTTGAGGTTCTAAATGGACAGAGGTGGAAACCGCAAATTTTTGAATCGTATTCATCTTGGTAATGTATCATACATTTTTATGTTAATTCATCAAGGCCTAAGAACCTACTAACATCTCCTTTTCCATATCAAAAAATTATTTTATGTGTATGCATGCTTTGCTTGCATATATAATATATGCATGTATTTTATGTGTGTGTGTGTGTGTGTGTGTGTGTGTGTGTGTGTGTGTGTGTTGCATATATGCCTGGTGACTGTTGGGAAAAGAAGAGTGACCCCTGAACATGAATTCTAGGCAATGTAAGTTGCCCAATGTGGGTACTGGTTAATCAAAATTCTGCAAAAGCAGTCAGTGCTTTTAGCCTCTGTACTGTCTCTCCATCCCCATACTTTGCTTTTTATTAGTTTTAGTGAAGCAATCATATTTCTAAATTAATGGCAAGTGCTTACTTTCTCTGGAGTGGCAGCAGGCAACAATGTCACAGAGGGAGGTCTAATAGAAGTTATCACATATCATGACCACTGACAAAGGCTCCTACTTTTATTTTGTGTATTTTCATTAAAAAGAGGTGGTATTCTGGGGTATTGTTATTACTCTTGGTTGACTACTGGAACTAAATGATAAGACCTTATTGCTGAAGACATCACATACCTGATGGCAAGTTATAGAGAAAGCAAACTGAAATTAAGCTGGAAAATTCCTCTGTCCTTGCTAACTATCATAATGAAGGAAGATACTGCATAATATTATAATATTAAGAGAGATAAGACATCAGTTGTTTTCCTAGTTATGGACCCTACCAGATACAATGCCACCTTGCTGTAAAGATGTGCCATCTGGTACAATAATTGCACAACTCATTCTAGGTAGCCAACTGTCCTTCAAGTCAATTAAAGACCTACTCCACAAGAAGGAATAAATGCCTGGTACTGAAAAACCAGTCAAAAACCCATGGCTGGAGAAATCACAAACACAAAAGGTAACCTCACTACTGTGATTTATCTAAATTGACATGTCACCATACTACAGCAAAACTAGTTATGTTTATTCCAAAAGACAAAAACAGATGATGTCAAAACAAAACACAAAGGAATCTTTGGATGGAGATGCAGATGATCGAGGCAGAAGGGATATGAGGGAGTGCCCTGTATCAATTTATGAAATTATCAGAGAATAAATATAACCAATAGAAGAGAAGTGGTTTTGAAAACCATTCATCTCCTGACAAATATAAAAGTATTGGTTTAGTGGTTACAGATCTCAACACAGAAACATAGACTTTCATGAGCAAATGGCATGGTGGAGCTGAAGTGTGGTAAGCTGTCAATAATTAGTTGATCCCATTATGATATGCAGTTTCACCTGGGGATTTAAGCTTTCACTCCAGACTTCAGATATGCAAATTTAAATGAGCATACAAAATTAATCTAAATTTATTTCTACAGGGGCAGAGAGATAGCTCAGTTGTTAACAGTATTGGCTGTTCTTGCACAGGACCATTTCAATTCCCACTATGCACAAGATGGCCAAGGACAATCTGTAAATCCAGTCACAGGGGATTCAACACACTGTGTGGCCTCTGAGGTTACTGCACACACACACACACACACACACTCACACACAAACAAACACAAACAGAGAAGGGGTACAGGGAAGACATACTTAAAGATAAAATTTATTTTTTCATATATGGAATAATGCTTTTATAGATAATTACGTCATTAGCACAACATTCTTTAAAGTTGGCTGTGCTTTTTGTTTGATAAATGTCTGAGAGTTGTGATCAGTCTCATCCCAGTTATCAGGTACTGGAACTAATTGTTTTAGGCTATATTTATTTTTCCTTTTTTATTGATTTTCATTGAGCTCTACATTTTTCTCTGCTGCCCTCCCTACCTCTCCCCTTCCCCTTCAATCCTTCCCCAAGGTGCCCAAGATACCAATTTACTCAGGAGATCTTGTCTTTTTCTACTTCCCATGTAGATTATATCTATGTAAGTCTCTCTTAGTGTCTACATTGTTGTCTAAATTCTTTAGGATTGTGGTTTGCAGGCTGGTTTTTACTTGCTTTATGTTTAAAAACCACCTATGAGTGAATATATGTGATAATTGTTTTTCTGTGTCTGGGTTACCTCACTCAAAATAATGTTTTCTAGCTCCATCAATTTTCCTGCAAAATTCAAGATGTCATTATTTTTTTTCTGCTGTGTAGTACTCTATTGTGTAAATGTACCACATTTTCCTTATACATTATTCGGTCGAGGGGCATTTAGGTTGTTTCCAGTTTCTGGCTATTACAAACAATGCTGCTATGAACATAGTGGAGAACATGTCCTTTTAGCACGAATGAGGATCCTTTGGATATATACCCAAAAGTGGTATTACTGGGTATTGAGGAAGGTTGTTTCCTAATTTTCTGAGAAATTGCCAGAATGACACCAAAAGGGCTGTATGATCTTGCATTCCCACCAGCAATGCCGAAGTGTTTCTTTTTCCCCACAACCTCTCCAGCATAAGTTGTCATCAGTGTTTTTGATCTTGGTTATTCTTGCAGGTATAAGATGGAATCTCAGAGTTGTTTTGATTTGTGTTTCTCTGATGACTAAGAATGTTGACCATTTCCTTAAATGTCTTTCAGCCATTTTATATTCCTCTGTTGAGAGTTCTCTGTTTATGTCTGTACTCCATTTTTTTTATTGGATTATGTGTTCTTTTGATTACAAATTTCTTGAGTTCTTTGTATATTTTGGAGATCAGACCTCTGTCTGATGTGGGGTTAGTGAAGATCTTTTCCCATTCTGTATGCTGTCATTCTGTCTTGTTGACTGTGTCCTTTGCTTTACAGAAGCTTTTCAGTTTCAGGAAGTCCCATTAACTAATTGTTTCCCTCAGTGTCTATGCTGCTAAGGTTATATTTAGGAAGTGGTCTCCTGCGCCAATGCATTCAAGTGTACTTCCCACTTTCTTTTCTATAAGGCTCAGTGTGGCTGGCTTTATGTTGAGGGTTTTGATCCATTTTCACTTGAGTTTTGTGCATGGTGATAGATATGGGTCTATTTTCATTCTTCTACATGTTGACATACAGTTATGCCAGCATCATTTGTTAAATATGCTTTCTTTTTTCCATTTGATATTTTTTGCTTCTTTGTCAAAAATCAGAAGTTTGAAGGAGTGTGGATTAATATCCAGGTCTTCTATTTGGGCCCATTGGTCCTCCTGTATGTTTTATACCAATACCAGGCTGTTTTCAGTACTATACCTCTATAGTAGAGTTTGAAGTCACCAATTGTGATGCCTCCAGAAGTTCTTTTATTGTACAGGATTGTTTTGGCTATCCTGGGTTTTTTGCTTTTCCATATGAAGTTGAGTACTGTTTTTTTGAGGTATGTGAAGTATTTTGCTGGGCATTGCATTGAATTTGTAGACTGCATTTTGTAAGATTGCCATTTTTACTAATTTAATTCTGCCTATCCAAGAGCATGGGAGATCTTTCCACATTCTGGTATCTTCTTCAATTTCTTTCTTCAAAGATTTAAATTTCTTGTCATAAAAGTCTTCCTCTAATTTGCTTAGAGTTACTCTGAGATATTTTATGCTATTTGTGGCTATTGTGGATGTTTCACTGATTTCTTTCCCAGCCCTTTTATCATCTGTGTACAGGAGCGCAACATTACTGAAAGTATTTATGAGTCGTAGAAGTTCCTTGGTATAATTTTTAGATCGCTTATGTAAACTATCATATCATCAGCAAACAGTGAGAGTTTGACTTCTTTTCTTATTTGTATCCCCTTTATCTCCTTTTGATGTCTTACTGCTCTAGCTAGGACATCAAGAACTGTATTGAATAGATATGGAGAGAGTAGACCACCTTGTCTTGTTCCTGATTTCAATGGAATCGCTGGGAGTTTCTCACCACTTAATTTGATATTGGCTATTGGTTTGCTTTATATTGCCTTTATTTTGTTTAGATATGTTCCTTGTATACCTGCTCTCTCCAAGACCTTCATCATGAAGGGGTGTTGTATTTTGTCAAAAGCTTTATCGGCATCTAATGAGATGATCATGTGCTTTTATTTTTCAGTTTGTTTATATGGTGGATTACATTGACAGATTTTCATATGTAGAAACATACCTGAATCTCTGGGATAAAGCCAACTTGATCATGGTAGATGATGGTTCTGATGTGTTCTTGGATTCAATTTGCGAGTATTTTATTTAGTATTTTTGCATCAATGTTCATGAGTGAGATTGGTCTGTAATTCTCTTTCTTAGTAATGTCTTTCTGTGGTTAGGATATCAGGGCAATTGTAGCCTCATAAAAAGAGTTTGGCAATGTTCCTTCTGATTCTATTGTGTGGAATCATTTGAGGAATATTGATATTAGTTCTTCTTTGAAAGTCTTATAGAATTCTGATCTGAAACCATCTGGTCCTGGGCTTTTTTGGTTGGGAGACTTTTGATGACTCTATTTCTTCAGCAGTTATAGGTATGTTTACTTTGCTTATCTGGTCTTGATTTAATTTTGATAAATGATATTTATCCAGAAAGTTGTCCATTTCCTTTAAGTTTTCCAATTTTGTGGAGTACAGGTCTTTGAAATATGACCTGATGATTCTCTGGATTTCATCTGTGTCTGTTGTTGTATCCCACTTTTCATTTCTGATTTTGTTAATTCGGATATTCTCTCTCTGCCTTTTGGTTAGTTTGGATAAACGTATGTCTATTTTGTTGATTTTCTTGAAGAACCAACTCTGTCTCATTTGTTCTCGGAATTGTTTCCTTTGTTTCTATTTTGTTGATTTCAGCTCTCAATTTTATTATTTCCTGCCATCTAATTCTCTTAGGTGAGTTTGCTTTTTTCTGTCCTAAAGTTTTAAAATGTTCTGTTAATTCACTAGTGTGGGATTTTTCCAGCTTCTTTATGTAGTCATTCAGTGCTATGAATTTTCCTCTAACATTGCTTTCATTGTGTTCCATAAATTTGGATATGTTCTTGGTCATTTTCATTGAATTTTAGGAAGTTTTTAATTTCTTCCTTTATTTCTTCCTTGACCCATTGATGATTCAGGTTAGCATTGTTTAGTTTCCATGTGTTTGTGGGTTTTCTGGAATTAGTATTACTGTTGACTTCTAGTTTAAAACATGGTGATCTGATAAGGTACATTGCGTTATTCCAATTTTTTTGTATTGGTTGAGGTTTGTTTTGTTACCAATTATGTTGTCAATTATTGAGAAGGTTCAATGAGGTGCTGAGAAGGAGGTATATTCTTCTCTGTTTGGATGGAATGTTCTATAGATGTCTATTATGTCCATTTGAGTCATAACATCTGTTATTTCTCTTATTTCTCTGTTCATTTTTTGTCTGACTGACCTGTCCAGTTGTGAGAGGGGAGTCTCCCACTATTAGCGTGTGAGGATTAATGTATGATTTAAGCTTTAGAAGTGTTTCTTTTACATATGAGGGTACCCTTATATTTGGGGCATAGATGTTCAGTATTGAGATTTCCTCTTGATGGGTTTTTCTTGTGACTAATATGAAATGACATTTTTCTCTTTTGATTGATTTTAGCTTGAAGTCTCTTTTGTTAGATATTAGGATAATTATACATGTTTTTTTCTTAGGTACATTTGATTGGTATATTTTTTCCTAACCCTTTACTCTGAGACAATAACTGTCTTTGATGTTGAGATGTGTTTCTTGTATGCAGAAGAAGGATAGGTTCTGTTTTCATATTTAATCTGTTAGCCTGTGTTTTTTATAGGTAAGTTGAATCTATCTACATTAAGGAATATTATTGGCCAGTGATTTGCTAGCTCCTGTTAATTTAGTTTTCATTGTTGATGATGTTAATTTGTACGTTTTTCCCGTATTTGGCATTTTGTCCTGAGACCATCAATTGTCTGTGTTTTTGTTGGTGTAGCCAACTTCCTTGGGTTGGAATTTTCCTTTTAATATTTTGTGTAGGGCTGAGTTTGTGGCTAGGTATCAGTAAAACCTAGGTTTCTTTTTACGTGGAATATCTTGTTTTGTCCTTCTATGGTGATTGAAAGTTTTGCTGGGTATAGTAGTGTGGGCTGGCATGTGGTCTCTTAATGTCTGTATAATGCTTGATCACATCCTTCTGGCTTTCCTTGTCTCCAGTGAGAAATCAGGTGTAATTCTGATAGTTCTACATTTATATGTTACTTGGCCTTTTTCCTTTGTAGCTCTTAGTATTCTTTCTTTACTCTGTATGTTTAGTGTTTTGATTATTATGTGGTGAGAAAACTTTTTTTTGCATCCAGTCTATTTGCTGTTCTGTAAGCTTCTTGTATCTTCATAGTCATATCTTTCTTTAGGTTGGGAAAGTTTTCTCCTATGATTTTATTAAATATATTTTCTGTGCTTTTGAGATGAACTTCTCCTTCTTCTATATCTATTATTCTTAGATTTGGCCTTTTCATGGTGTCCCATATTTCCTGGATATTTTAGGTTAAGCTTTTGTTAGATACAATGTTTTCTTTAACTGATGAGTTTGTTTCCTCTATTTTATATTCAGCGCTTGATTTTCTCTCATCTATCTCTTGTATTCTGCTGTTCATGCTTGCGTTTATGGTTCCTGATCGTTTTCTCATGATTTCTGTTTCCATAATTTCTCAGTTTGTGTTTTCTTTATTATCTCTATTTCAGTTTTCAAGTCTTGAACATTTTCTTTCATATGTTTAATTTCTTTTTCTTGTTTTTTTTCTTTGGAATTGATGATGTCTTCTAATTTTTTGTTTGTTTTTTCTTCCATTTCTTTAAGGGAATTTCTCATTTCCTCTTTAAGAGTTTCAAACATTCTCTTGAAGTTATTTTTTAGGTCATTTTCTTCTGCTTAATCTATATTTGATTGTTCAGGTCTTGATGTTCTAGGGTCTTTAGGTTTTACTGGTGTTTTGTTGCTCTTTGTGGTGTTGCATGTATTCTTACCTTTTCTACTTATGTTTTTCTTTAATAGGTGTGGTGGGACTTTCTGAGATTCTGTTGACTAATCTTCTATGTGCCAGTGAATCCAAAGCTCAGATGTTTATTTCTCGTGGTACAGTCAGTGCCACCATACTAGTGACTCCATTGGTTACTCCATGTTCCTGGAAATAGCTCAACACTCCTGTGCTTTGCTCTGCTCTCTTGAAGTTTGCTTTCTCAGGCCTATTTGGCATAGGTTACCGCCTTTGACCTATTTCTGTAAATCCTTGTCTGGCACCATTTCTACAGAAGTCCCTGGCTTGGAATTGATCCTGCAAAGATTTCTGGCTCTGGTCTACTGCCTCAGAGTTCCCAGGCTTGGGTGCACCCAGAACAGCAGAGTACCTGGCTGAAGCTTACTCCCTCAGAGGTCACAGACTCATGATCAGACCCGCAGATGTTTCAGGTTCCTACCTATTTCTTTTGATGTACACAACCAAGGCCCAAACCCACAGAGTTTCTGGTTCAGGCCTACTCCCTCTGAGGTCCCAGACTCACACCTTGTCCAGCAGAGATCTCTGGTTCCTGCCAACTCCCTTGGAGGTCCTAAATTCATGCCCAAACTGGCAGAGTTCCTGTCTCAGGCCTAGTTCTTTGGAGGTCCTAGACTCATTTCCAGACCCACAGAGGTCCGTGCTCAGGCCTACACCCTCTGAGGTCTGAGACTCTTACTTGGCACCACAGAGATCTCTGGTTCTGGCCTATTCCCTCGGAAGTCCCAAATCCATGTCCAGACTAGCAGAGGTCTTGGCTCAGGCCTAGTTGCTGGGAGGTCCTAGACTCATGCCTAGTCCCACAGGGATCCTGGCTTATGTCTACTCCCTTGAAGGTCCCAGATTTATGTATGAACCCTCAGCAGTCTCTGGCTCTGGCTCACTTGCTTAGCAGTTACTCTGCTGTATCTCAGAAATGGAACTCTTACTTCTAGGTCTAGCTTACATTACCTTTGGCTCACAGAATGTTGAAGATAAATATTCAGGAAATCATATTTGACTTTTGTCAACTTCATATCCGTAGTCTTTCTTTTTTCACTCTCCCTCACCTATATGATGGATTATACATTCCCAAGAGTAGGAGTCATAATACCTTTTGATATGTCTCTTGTCAAACATGCCTACCTCATTTCCATTACTCTTTTATATAAAAGCAATCACCTTATGGCAAGGTTTCTCTGTAAAGGAGCACTGTAGGTAGTGACAATCTGGAGAGCTCAGAACAGGTGTTCAAGACTCTCTAATAATTAGGAAAGTTATGCTTCTTCACTATGCTCTGACCAAAAAAGTTACAAAATATCCAATAATTTAGCATTATATCCTCAGGTCCATAAAACACCATGCTTTCTTCATGAGAAAGTCTCTTATCTGACTTGCTTTCTACATCATTATTTTTTTCTAGAATAGATTTCAGTTTTCAGGCAAGTCACAGTCTTTGCTATTTTTTCTAAACTTGGGTCACAGTGAGCAAACCTTATTCTTATCATAAATCACTTTTTATTTTATTGCTAGTTTAGCATTTGATCTATATCTTAATTTAGTGTATTTATTTGTATATAAATGCCATCACTTCTGAATTAAGCAGAGCTCACAATACAAAAGAATTCTATTCTATTCTAGTAAGTAATACAATACTTGCTACAATAAACTGCCAAAATAGCAACAAAATGAAAAGCATTCTATGTACTGGTGGAGGTTATATATGATATATTTGATAACCAAAATTTTAAAAATCTCATATAATATTACAGTAAAACCCATCTTCTCAAATATTGAAAAATTGACAGAGGATTGAAATTGACATATTTCCAGAAAAAATATAAATATGACCAACAAGTATATCAAAAGATGGGAAATATAAAAATCAAAAGGAAGTATCACTTGGAATAAGCTTACAATGCATTTATATTCATTAATATAAAACAGACTAATGGTAGTCTTTTGCTATCATACATAATGCATTATATTTTTATACTGTTGATAAGAAAGTAAATTTGAACAAACATTAAAGTTATAATATGCTATCATAGTCCTTGTTTATACAGGAGAGAAAAAATTAGGGATATTGTTATATCCTTTCAAAATTACATTGCTTTTCCTAGCCTAAATCTAGGAGAAGCAAGAAATTAACAACACTGATAGAAAAGAAAAACGAGTCTATAGTTTCAAAGTTTCAAGGTGAATATGACTTATATATATAGCTTTTAGACCATTTCAGAACTGTTCATTATATGCTATTTACTGTACATCCAAACATATATTATTTGAATTCAGTTGAGCCTTATGTAGAATGAGAATAGGGTAGAATATAAAGCCCAGAAAAAGTGCTGTGGGAGCTTCTTCCGCTTCTTCAGCCAATAGCCTTTGAGATACCAGCCCACTGGGATGTGGTCTCTTTCTCTTTAAAAAGCAGCAGCAGCCCTCCTCTCGCTCTCCCTTGCTTTGGACTCCTTTCCTGGTAGAGGGCTGTTGTCTAGGCTGGTGTTCTGTAAGTTTTTCCCCCTCAAATAAATAACCCTTTTAATAATAATTCCAAACTGGTGTGGGATTGATTTGTGCTTTATCTGACATCCAACATTTGGGCAATCTCTCCTCCACCCCCCAGCTTGGCCGCCTGGCTCCAGCATGGATTGGCTCAAGCCCGGGTGGCCTGTGTGTGGAGCCAGCAGTAACCTCCATACCTCCCAGGATCCATGGGCATGGACAATCTCTGCCCGCCTGATTCGATCTTTTCTGAGTGGTTTTGCAGTTCTGCACTTAGGCAACTCGAGTCACAGAGCTCACAGCACAAGTGAAAGCTGTTACCAACCGACCACTAAAAACCCCTTGGGCAAACACTGCCTGTGAAGTCTCAGCAGCTCATATACACACACTGTTTGGAATCCCCGCCATAACTGAGTGGGAATGCTGCCAAAGCAGCGTTTGCAGCCTGGCTCTTTCTCCCAGAATAGGGATGCTGGTAGCGCAATTGGATTCTCTTGCAGCAGCTGTGTCATGACCCCCTTCATCGGGTCAGAGCACAGCAGCAGGACTGGCATGCCCGGGGTGGGCCGCACTGTTTATCAGGTACTAGAAGTTCCCAGGATTTTTGTGCTTACATCTAATCTTTCAGGTGAGATTTTTAAACAGGATTTGTCATGACACCATTGCAGCGGTTCCAGTCATGAATCAGAAACAGTGCCATCTGCTGATTAACAGGTAAGATGGCAGGTTTCATTTTTAATGCGACTATTGCTGCGGCTTTTGCTGCCACGAAGGAAGAAATCACACAAGGCATCTATGACCTTGGAGGTACCTCAATTTACTGGTTATTATATTTCAGTTTTCTTCTTCATATTATAACATTATGGAAGCATATGGCATTAAAAGCTAGGATTAATACCATGATAGGCAAAATTGACTCCATATCTAACAGTACTAGGAACATACCTGAGAGGGTCCAGGTTGTTGAATTTGACATTCAGATACTATCACAGAGTTTTGATAAGGTAACAGACAGAATATACCTCCTTGATGGCAATTTACATGATATTTGGGAGCATTTCAAGGAGGAGATGTTATCTTTGAAAGGAAACATTAAGACTTTGGAATCACAGGTGCAGAATGGGGACCAGAAAATTGATACTGTAGGGAAATCACTAGAAACAATTGAAAGGTCAAGAGATTCAGGCTTTACAAGAGATTATGATTAAGAGATTTGAAATGATTGAGGAAATTATTGGATCGGATGAACAGGGTGAGAAGATACAAGGGCAGGATACGATGCCACCACCAGCTGTCAGAACTGGTTTACCCAGGGTTTTAGTGACATACCCTGTAATTTATTCTGACAAAGCATCAAATTCTAAAGGTTCAAAGGGAGTCAAAGAAGTGAGATGGATGCTGATAGGACTGAATGATCTAAAGGAAATTAAGCACGCTGTTAATACTTATGGCTTGCACTCTACATTTTTAAAGGAAATGATAAGGACTTGGGCTTCTAATGTCAGGGATATATGCCATGATTTCTCCCAGTTAGCTTAAGTGGTGTTGGAAGATGGACCTTTCTTGATGTTTGGAATTTATTTCAGAGAAGAATCCAAACATATGGAACAGCAGGAGATCAAAGGGTGTGGCGGTTAGGCAGGATCAAATTCTTGGCATAGTAGTGTACACTGATCCATAGGTCCAAGCTCTTTATGATGAAGAAGTATTGTCTCTATGCCACTAAGCAGCCTTGAATGCCTGGGATAGAATACCAGAACTAGGGAAAACGTGAGAGTCATATACCAGAGTTAGGCAGGTACAGGGAGAACCCTATACTGACTTTTTGCAAAGATTAATTAAGGCTCTGAACACAGGTGTGACAGACCCAGAAACTAGACGACTAATTCTTGAATTGCTGGCTTTTGAAAATGCAAATTTAGAATGCATAAAGATAATTGGGCCTTTAACATCTAGAACAGTACCTATGGATGAATGGATCCAGCATACCATGAATTTTCAGACCTTTAATTACAATGACGAATCTTGAATAGGAGAAACAATTTCCAAAGCGATGAGGGGACATCAACCTGCCAAATGTTTTAATTGTGGTAAATTAGGACACCTGAAAAGGGATTGCAGGCAAGGAATTTCTAGGAATAACACTTCATCTGGGAATGGCAGGAATAGGAAACCTCGGCCTTCAGGTATATGTAGGAGGTGTGGTAATTGACGACATTGGACCAATCAATGCAGATCAACAACAGGCAGACAAGGCAACCTGACACCAACGGGGAATTCATTGGGGGGCCTCTCTCAGGCCCCCAAGACAAAAGTGGCCCAGTCATTCCCAGTAACTTTGTAGGACATGTTACACGAGGAAAATTAAAACCTCTAGAACCTTCTGTGCAAGATCATAAGGTTCTAAATGATGGTTCAAATTTGGAGGATAAGTCAGAAATTCAAATAGGAAATAAGCATATATTTTGGCAAACTTCTGTAAATGATCAGAGACAAAAGCTGAGAGTACATATAAATGGAATTGTGATTCCATTTATCTTCAAAAAATTCAAGGGACCTGGATGTTTGAATACTGACAGATGGAAAACTAACTACCCAGTAGGGATCATCAAGAAAACTGAATAGTTTCTGTAAGTATAAAAATCAAAGATATGTTTATGTTTCTAAATTTATAGAGCAAGTTTTGGAGTTGGACTCTGGCTCAGTCCTCTCCAATTCCAAGCCTGTTGCTAAGAGAAAAACCCAGAGTTTCTGGAGTTTATGTAACATGTCAAGAGCCATGATATAGGACAGAGAGAAAAAATAATTTAGAAAACATCTTTGCTTTTCTTCGTATCTATTTTTGTCTTTATCATGCCTTTCATTGAATATATACAACCATATATGTCTATATACATAATGTTTAAGTTTTCCACAATGAACAATGAATTTTTCCTGCAGCTATCTTTGAATTTTCCATGAAGAATATTGGGCCCCATAACAACAACTCCACCTGGTTGATATGACATCATGATACTCATAGCATTACTACAAGACCTGTTTCAAGTACCAGCTGTACAAGATGGTTCTAACTTGGTTAGCTGAAATGGTGCACATCTTTTACAACCTTCCTGCCAGACCTCCACAAAATACTCAGAGACCATTTGCAATTTTATCAGACATCGATCTTGAAATTTAACCATCATTTTACTTTCACAGGATCCCCTAGAAAGAATGTCACCCCCATGACTGCTGGAAGTAATTGTAGAGGATGATGTCCCCTCTCCCAGCACAGTTTGTCCTCAGATTTAGGGATATCATTTAGGGGTTGATTATAGTTGGTATACATTGAATGTTGGGGAAGAAATTTTATATGCTCAGGGATATTTTGGGGGGAAAATGGGAAAATTGGATGATGGGATAATAGATTGGTATTTGTGAGTTATAGTTTATTGACAATTACATTGGCTACAAAGTTAAATTATATTGAATATTGTATACATGCATGCTTCTACCTCTGTTTAAAACATTTTTTATGTATTGATAAATATATTTACCATATTGCAGTGTACATTTCTACCTCTGATTTAGATACTTATATATTGTTTATGTATTGATATATATATTTACTATATTGCAGTGTATACTTGTATATTGTTTACATTTGGAGGTCATTGTCCTCATTAATTGCATAGTTGTTTATTGTCTTAGTCTTTAAGTTAGATAGGTATTAAGAATTATAGATTAATAGTCATCTATATTTGTCATATTTATAGCTAGACTAATCAGGTTTTTTTAGTTACATAGAGATTATATTCTGTATATATAGATAATCTTCAACCTCTTCAAAGAGCTTGTTTTGGAAGTTGTTTGATTGCACTTCCTAATTAGTCATGTAACATTATTTCCCTTCTGGGAATTTCGATGGGGTTGAAGACTAGATAAATGCTTTCCTCTCATGACTTGGCCAAGTTATTTATTATACAAGACTCAAGCTAGTTAGAATAGGATATTTGTTCTTATTGTATATAATTTTGTACTAGGTTTAGAACTCTCTTACTTAAACAAAAAGGGGAGGTGCTGTGGGAGCTCCTTCTGCTCCCTCAGCCAATAGTCTTTGAGATTCCAGCCGACTGCTGTGTGGTCTCAGTCTCTTTAAAAATCAGCAGCAGCCCTCCTCTCGCTCTCTCTTGTTTCGGATTCCTTTCCTGGTTGAGGGCTGTTGTCTAGGATGGTGTTCTGTATGTTTTTTCCCCTCAAATAAATATCCCCTTTAGTAATAATTCCAAACTGGTGTGGGATTGATTCACACTTTATAAAAGTGGTGTCTCTATGTATTCTTTTCATACACATGTGTCTGAAAGGGAACTGATCAGTTCAGATTCTAACCACAGACGGCTTCAACTTGTGTCTTCTTTCCTCTTCCTCTTCTGGGTGTGAGATATCCTGTCACAGTCCAATGAAGATGCACATTAGATTAACTCATTTCATGTGAGGTCAAAAATGAAAGAGTTATCTTTAAGATATTCAATAAACAAATAATCTCAAGTTTTTTGATTAATCCTTCAATCTTATTACCATGGTAAATTAAATACATCCACTTGACAAAGCCAAGATACTCTGACATTGATCAAATATTCTAAATGCTGCTGTAAAGTATAGGATAGATTAACATCTAAATCAGTGAAGTTTAAGTAATACATATCACTAAACATAATATTCTGGAATTCAACCAAAGAAGGTAATGAGATCTCCAAAAGACAAAAAACACTTATTACTTTTGGATGTACACCATCCATTCTTTCATTGTTTCCAGCTTCTTGGATATCCCTGTAAATTTTAGATTGAGCAAAAATTCCAGTCCTTATTTTGTGAGGCAATTATTTTCTTACTCAATTTCATTCACCACACTCCTAGTTAATTAAGATGCAATTCCTTAATTATTTTAAACCCAAACCACCAACCAAAAACAAAATCTTAACTCATTTGACACAGAAAGGCAAGTGGTGTGGGAGGTCCTACTGTCTATGTGTTGCTTTTATTAGGAAATAAATCAAGAAATTGCCTTGGCCTGTTGATAGGGCAGAACATAGGTAGGTGGGGAAAACTGGTTTGAATGCTGGGAGAAGGAAGGCAGAGAGGGAAATACCATGGGCCCACCAACGAAAATAGATATGCTGAAACTTTGCTGGTAGGCCACGACCTCATGGTAATATACAGATTAATAGAAATGGGTTAAATTAATATGTAAGAGTTAGCTAATGAGAAGCTTGACCTAGTGGGCAAAGCAGTGATTTAATTAATACAGTTTCTGCGTGGTTGTTTTGGTTCTATGCAGCCAGGATGAACAAGTGGCTCCTCCAAGATATGAGATATCTGTCAATAATATGTATAGCAACCTCAGCAACTGAACGTCTTAACTTTCAGTATTTTAATTGTTAATTGATTTAAATTGCATACACACAGGCAGTGGTGTTGAATCCTGAAGTTGTTTTTAGATTTATATCTGTTATTTTACCCTTTTAAAATCAATATAGATGTTTACAAAATTGTTCTAATTTATTCATAGACAAATTTTGTATGTAAGTTATGTGAACAATTACTAATAAAAATTTAATTTTCATTATACAAGAAGCAAAACCAAGAAGATCTTTGCAAATTCAAGGCCAGTCTGGTCTTCATTCAAATATTCAGGTAATATAATTTATCATTTAAAATTTATTTATAATGCTTATGAATGGCTGTGTGTTCACATGTGCATACACATGCACTTGCTTTTGCACCAGACTTCAAGCACACCTGCTGTGATCTATATGTGGAAATCAAAGCATAACTTTCAGAAATTAGTTATCCCCCTCCACCATACATGTTCGGAGTACCAAACTCAGGTTAGGAGCCCTACCAATGAATGCTTAAACCATCTCACTGAGATCAATAGTACAGTTTTATATAAAAAAACTAATAAATTCTTAGGGAAAATATCTCAAAAGTGTGACATAGGAGAGACATGGAAGATAATCTCTGCTTTTCCCTTTAACAAAATGAATGATTCTCATTAATTTAGTGTTTGCATTAATAACAGACCGTAAATTTTCTTAATATGTGGTGATTAGACTAATGGTGTGAAAGAAAAACATTATCAGTGACCTATGAAACAATGATCACTTGGACTTTGGTTTTCATTTTAATAAAATTAGATCAAAAGCAATATAAAAATACTAAGAAATGATGAGAGGTAGTGAAAAAATTGGTAAAAGTATATAAAGAAGAATCTAAGCCTGGCAGAATAGATATGTCAACCTGCTAGTTGGTAGGATGAGGCAGGAGGATCTTGAGTTCAATGATTACCTAGGATACAGAGAGAGATCAAAGACAGCCAGTACAGCTTGTAGAAATCATCTGGAAGAAAAACTGCTTCTCTGACTCTGGCTGAGAGCAACCTTTGTGTATGGGTATAGGTGTAAGTAGTGATTAATTTGATACAGGTTCATTTAGAGAAAAAAAATATTAGTGTATTTCCTCATTGCGACCATTCTTTTCCCAGAGATAGGCTTTTGAGTGTGTTAAGAGTGCATTTCTTCAAGTGTAATGAGACCTAAGTCCAATCACAAAATGGGTATTTATTCTCAAAATTTTCACCACTATTTCACAATTGAACATCTTTCCTGGTATGACACTCTAGTAGTATATATTGCCTACATTGTATGAGATTGTTGATGAGATTTCCCCCTCAGCAAATTACATTACCATTACACCTCCTGGCTTTGTGAATATCAGCCATCTGTGAGAGATTTTCAGTTCTGCTACTTCTTGATTTGTGTACTATAATAAGAATATGTGGGGACCACAGCAATGGGGTCATGCCTGTTCATCTTGATCAACAACCAAAACTTATATCACTAGCATGTATGTTTTGGGACCTTTGAGACTCTTCTTGCCATCAACTCACAAGTAGGTCTCCTATGCTTGGCACTGAGATTCCTTTCAATAAAGCATATGGTTTCTGGGAACAGTATTACCCATCAAGGGAACCTCTGTTTCAAACTCTTTTAATTTTTTTTATTATTTTCCATTAATTCTCTGAGTATTTCATACAATTCCTTTTTGAAATATACCACAACCAACTTCTATAAACATTCAGATGTCTGCCTTCATTTTCTTTCTAAAACCCATGGAATCCAAATTGTGCTGGCCACATACTCATGTGTGTGGCTGTCTATTGGAGCATGGTTGAACTTGTGAAGTTCACACTCTTAAGGAAAACAGACTCTCCCTCACTTAGCAGCTATCATTTACCACTACTACTCAGGTAGGGTTGGAACTTCCTACCCACCTCCCCTCTCCATATTGAGATTTTGACTGGTTGGTGCTTTCATGTAGTTTGTACATGCTGTCACAACTGCTGAGCTCATATGTACAACTATCATGCTGTGTAGGGAAAATAATTTCTTTGTAACCATTCATTGACTCTGACTTGATATTCTTTTACTTATTTCCTATTAAACGATCTCTGAGAGTTGTGAGGGGGCTGTGGTAAATATGTTCCAATGAGGTGATCTCTCTGCTATCTTTTAGTCTCTGTACCTTGACCAATTTAAGGTCATGTGTTAGTCATCTTCTACTGTATAAAGAAGCTTTTCGGATAAGGGTTGAGAATAGTTTTATCTATGGACCTATCAGTGAGTCATTAGGAATGATTTTAGAAGTATATCCATTTAACAAAACAATAGTAGTAGGCACTACTTTAGCAACTTTGACCAGCCTAACCATTGATTTTTTGTGTTAATAATGATGCCAGGTATGGATTTCATCTTTTGGAGCAAGACTTTAATCCAATCAGGAAGTGGCTGGTTACTCATGACATTTGTTCCATTATTTCTCTACTGGGCATTTCTTGCCAGGCTGTACATTGTCATATATTTCAGAATTCACATCTCAGTAAGACTCATGACTACTTTTCTTCTCCAGTAATGTGTATAGCAGCTTCTAGAACTGTAAAAACTACTCAGTAAAAATAAAGTTTCCTAGGAAGTACCAGGTTTGAGGTCTCCATATTCCATAATGCAAGTGTGTAGTGTGTAGTGTCTTCAGCAATATGTTTTTACCATCAAGTTTTGGAGAGTAACCAAAAGCACTGGAAATTACTTAAAATGTTGGGGATTCCACAAAACTTTACTGCCAAATAACTCCAAAAGAGGGAACTCCATGCTGACACTAATGTTTGGTAGTTGTATTTTCACACCATCATAGGGTAATTCTATTTAAACTCCTTATATACACATATGTGCATATATTAAAGGTGATTTCTGTAGTAATGATTTTGATATTTTTTAAAATGTCTTTATTGTTAGGTATCACTCCATCCTTCATCCTATTTATTCTTGCTGTCCCGCATTCACCTTACCATTTTATATCACTGAATTTTGTTTCATCACCCTTCTTATCCATCTCCTATGACAACACACACACACACACACACACACACACACACACACACACACACACACACACACACACACACACGCTTTGAGCCCTTAATAATTCCTTGTTCTCTATAGCTATTCTAAATGAAAAACATTTACCGAATGTTTCAAACTTTACCATCATCAATAAGGGAAAAGATGCAACATTTTTATTTGTGTGCCTGGGTTCCCTAACACGATATAATATTTCCCAGTTCCATTAATTTTCTTGGCAAAAATAATTTCAGAGGGCAAAAAGGACAAAAATTGACAACTCCAGAATTGAAGAAAATCTAGGCCAATAGACTGAAAATGTGGTAATGATAACATAGTTAATTCAAAGAACACTAGAAAAATATAATACCTCCAGGAAATTTACAAATGACTCGGGGATTAAAAGCATATACTATTATTGAAGAGGAGCTATGTTTGGTTGCAAGCACTCATGTCAAGTGGATCACAAATTCCTGTGTCTCTAGTTCCTGGGGATCTGATGCCCCCTTCTGTCTTCTCTGGGCCCCTTCTCTCACTTGCACATACATACATATGAAGAAAAGATCCTACACACATAATTAAGTAACTAACTACCTAAGGCTAGTGAAATCATGGATTTTGAGGAAAATCCACAATCAACACTTTACTAAACCTTTATAATACCTGACTAGATTCTCAATACCCATCCTCACCTTGCATCAAGGGAGCTCCTCTTTGCAACAAATAGAGACCATTATAGAAAACCACAGCTAACTATAATGCTGAGTTGTATTGCCGAGTCCCAACATATACATCTATAAAACAACGCCTGGGCTTACAGTTCCAGGATCATTTTGGAGGAGGCAAGAGGAGTGTAAGATTTAGAGGGCCAGATTGTTTGCATTGAGATTCTTTCTCCTAGTAATGTTAGAAACTATACCCAGAAAGCCTCACTAGCATAACTGCCTAAACTTGAGCTGAACAGCATTAACACACATACTAACATGAGCAGGGTAAAGCCAATGCCAAATGTTTAGCCCTGGAAACATACATTAAAGTAACATTATATTAGACAAAACAGACTATATATGAATGTTAAAATAAATAATGAGAAATGGGTCATAAATTGGAGAAACGAGAGTAGGAAGAGGCATATGGGGCAAAAGGTAATGGGAAATGATATAATTGTAATTTCAAAATATAAGTCATAAATTAAAAAAAATGGATTCAGCCCCCAGAGTATAATAGAATAAATCTTTTATAAAAGAGGCAGTGTTCCAAAATAGAAATACATAAATATATTTAGCTATTATTTGACAAAGAAACAATGGCAACATAATAGATAAAGTTGAAATTTTTCAACAAATCGTGTTGGGGTTGTTTGCCATCTAAAATCTAACATGTTGGAGGAGAGGCCACTGTTTGTTCTGGGCTGCTCAGCCCCAAAATAATCACACAGAAGCTATATTATTTAAACACTGCTTGGCCAATTAGCTCTAGCTACTTTTAGGCTAACTCTTACATCTTAATTTAAACCATTTATAGTAATCTGTGTATCACCACATGGCTGCAGCTTACTTGGTAAAATTGCATCTGGCATCTGTCTCTGTTGGGGCTACATGGCTTCTCCTGACTCTACCTCCTTTTTCCCAGCACCCAGTTTAGCTTTCCATCCTACTAAGTTCTGCTCTATCAGCAGGCCAAAGCAGTTTCTTTATTCATCAAGGGTATTCAGAACATATAGAGGGCAATCCCACATCACCTTACCCTTTCTGTTTAAGTAAAAAGGAAGGCTTTATTGTTAATATCAAGCAAGAATTAGTTACAATATTTATATCTATTTTATATTTTATCATAACTAAGGAAAACTATATTATTACTATCTATTCTTCAACTCCATCAAAGACTCCAGAAGAATATGATATTGCCTAAGTAAACAGGAAATACATTGTAAGCAACTTCCAAAGTTCTAGAATGGAAAGAGACATCTTGCTACATAGATAGTCACCCAAAGTTCTTCTGTACCATTGGGGCATCCATCTTCAGCCTATAGGCCCATAGTATCCAGCAGACATTTCCATAAAGCATAAAATTTCAAAGACAATTCTGCCTATATTGGCAGTTGTCAGTCACTTTCTTCTGTATCCTGCAGAATGTCTGGCAGACTCTTTGATGAAGCAGGAACCCCAAAGAATGATCTCATCTTTAGGCGAGTTCAGCAGTCATTTCTCTATGGGACCTTCATGAATAGCTCATCAAACAGTTCAGGCAAGAGCATTTCCTTGCACAAATGGCTAAGCAAACTCCATAAAGAGCCTCTTTGGTGCCCATTCTCCTCTTGAAGTAGCTTGGTGCTGCCAGGAGCAGATGTGTCTCATTCCATGAAAAGTCCTAAGTTCTTAAAACATTTTAAATGCCATATTCTGAAGTCTTAAAAAGATTTGAAAAGTCCCTATCCATCTGAAATACATCTCTTTATATCTAGAAAATCTAACTAACATGACTATAAGCTCAACTATTACAGATGATTATCTATTAACCTATATTTCTTAATTATACATAACATTTTTAAATGAGCTGCACAAACACAATACCTTAATCAAGAGAAGAAATATACATATACACAGTATAACAAAATTGATCTTAAATTTGTATCAATAAACCAAAATCCATACCAATGAAAATCTCTATAGCATATTCCCTTTAAATGTAAACAAACATTTATAGACAATATTTGGGAATATTGACCTAGTTATTGTCCAAACTGCTTCCTGCTGTTTATTGGGAGAAGTAACTTTTGGGGGTATTCACAGCAAGCTTTGGGGGGATCTTGGTCCATTAAATCATATTAGTTTAGAACAAATCCACAGGTTCTCCTCCTCTGTGGAAACAAAAGCAGAATCTCTTTTCCAAGTAACATATCCTGAGACGCAAATTCTGAAGTCAAGATACCTTTACAATACACATGCTGGTTTAGCTTAGCTGCCCATACAATGAAGTGTCTCTCTGTACTTAGCTCCTTTGCAGTCAAAAATTCAAGTAAAATACAATAATATACATAATCCAGACTCTCTGTTTATTTTCCATCTTTACATGGCTTATTTTTCTTTTCTCCTTTAATGTTTGACTATCTGTACTATCTCTCTTTAAAGACTATGATTTTTAAACCATTTACTTTCTTTTATGACTCTCTTTACTTATTATCTTCCTTCTTCCAAGCCTACATACATTTTTAAACATACTGTGAACAATTTAGAGTTTTTTATGTATGAATCTGTCTTATTGTGTATCTGTAATTCTTACTGATCTGGTCGGATTCTTAAAATGCTAATTGCTTCTTAAAAACTTAAACTGCAGCATTGCTAGGGTATATGTGGCTCTGTCTGTTTGCTCTGCACAGTCCAATATAGTGGAAGTCTGTTCACAACCTCTGAAAGCTGTGCATATTGCCCCAGTTTCAAGTATGCAACAAATCTCTGTTGAGCCATTAAGTAGTTTGTAACATGCTGCTTACAAACCCCATTTAAATCCTCTGCCTCCTGAAAGAGCCAGAGGTCATGCGGGAAGCATGGTCCAGAAGTCATCTTTTTAAAATGGTATGGCTTTTATTCTGCTACCACTGAGTCAGGAAGACCTCTCTTAATAAAGCTGAGACATGCTGCCAGCAAACATCAAGAAGCTGTTTTAAACTCTGTATTTTTGCGTCTACAATTTCTTTTCAAGTTTTAAGTGGATTTTAGTCTACCACTTTGGGCAACAATTTGGGAAATGATATAATTATAATTTCAAAATATAAAAGTAATAAATTAAAAAAATGAATACAACTCCCAAAATATAATAGAATAAATCTTTTATAAAAGAGGCAGTGTTCCAAAATAGAAAGACACAAATATATTTAGCTATTATTTGACAAAGAAACAATGGCAATATAATAGATAAAGTAGAAATTTTTCAACACATAGTATTGCGGTTATTTACCATCTTAAGTCTAACAAACTACAACAGCCAAAATTTGTAGATAGACAGTGACACACTTACATAACCATACAAATAAGTGATTCAAATAGAAGACTGACCTAAATTTGTACTGCAAAAGTGAAAAATAAAATAAAATATGTTATAGAAAAACAGTGTAGATAAACTGATGTTTGGGTAAAGATTTTTTGAACAAATCATCATAATCATGATTTATGGGCTGCAGACATGGTTCAGGGGTAAAATCACTGGCTCTTTTCCATTAGACCAAATTTGTTTTCTGCCATCCACAAGGTGGCTCAAAACCATTTGAAACTCCTGTTCCAGGATATCTGATGACATCTTCTTATTCCTGTGGGCATGGCAGAGCTACATACATGTAAAAAATATACATAGACATAACATAAAATAAAAATATTTTATGATTGCTTGATTCATAGTATAAGAATTGTAAGGCAGAGTTTATTAAAAGTTAACAACATCTCTACAAAAGATGCTATTAGAGAAAGTAAATACAAGTCGCTTACTATGGAAAAAATATTTGCAAAATATCTATCTAGTCAAGGGGAAATATTCAAAACACTTAAAATTCAACAAAAATGAAACATGTCTTAAAAGATTTCATGTCACAGGTAAAAGATAAACACCTGTAATAGCATATTAAACATGGAGAGCATATTAAATGCTGTTGTCTGGGTTTCTGTCCTGCCCAGTTCCCATAGTTGTTAAGTCCTAAAGAAATCACACAGAGGTCTACATTAACTATAAACTGACTGGCCCATTATCTCAGGCTTATTATTAACTCTTATAACTTGTATAGCCCATTATTAGCCCATTATTCTTATCTGTGTTAGCCACATGGCTCAGTACACTCTTCAACAGGGCAGTCACATCTTGCTTCTTCTATGGTTGGGACACAACTGTGGAAGAATGGGCTTCCTTCTTCCCAGAATTCTCCTGTTCTTATTGACCCACCTCTACTACCTGTCTGATTGTCCCTCCTATACTTCCTGCCTAGCAACTTGCCAATCAGCATTTATTTAAAATTTTATTGACAGAATACAGACCATTCTACCACAAAAAAATGCCTAAGTTACTGTACTGTAAATGGAGCTGAAGAAATTATTGAGAAAGAAGTATAAAATCACAGTAAGATAAAAGGTGACTTATTACTAACAACATAAGTAAAAATGACTAACAAATGCCTATATGCATATGCATATATATTTATTTGCTAGAAATCCATGAATAAAGAGAATGGTATATTAATGGAACTCGATAGGTTTTGAATTATCAGAGTAGAGATTCAGAGTTTTAAAGACAGTTGATATTTAAAGGTGATTGGAAGAAATAGTGCTTAAATTTGATGTGAAATATTGCTAGGTAGGTTAAAGATGATAAATTTATATGTATCTTCATATTAGTATCCTTATTTTTCACTTAGTTGTATAATGAAAATTATTTAATATACCTTCAATACAGATCATTGATTTTATTTTTTTGCATTTTAGAAATGTTTTACATTTTACAGATATATCATTGAGCCACATTGACTTTTCCAGTATATATATATATGCCAAGCAGTGTTTTAATTAATACAGTTTCTGTGTAGTTATTTTGGGTGTAAGCTAGCCAGGTGGCCAGGACAAAAAAAGTGCTTCTTTTTCCTTACAACATTACTCTAATTTCACTAATAGATAATGCATTGCAATAAATCAATTACAACCTAATAATACTATAATTTGGAAATCTGAAGAAAACAATAGTATCATTGCCACAAATAGCACTTCTAAATAATTAGATTTAAAGAAACTGTTATTAGCAGTTTACATATACCTTTCCCATTCTTAATTCTCTGAAATTATTATAGTGGTTTACCAGAATAGCTTCTACTTTTTAATCACAATCTATTTACAACATATAGCATCCTGTAATCCTAGGTTACTATTTAAGAAATATTTACAATTTGTTTAACAACATGGCATCTTGGAAGCCTGGATTCCTATTTAGGAAATATTGGTTAATCCTTACTAAGAATACCCTTGGTTTGGCCTTATATGACTAATGATACTTGCAGGGGTTCTTAATTATGGAAAATATTCAAAAACAGCAATTACAATCCCCCACCTGGAAAAGATAGTTGTTTGGGGGAGTCAAATGCATAATGTTCTTAAATTTGTGAGAAATTATAAATTGCCTCCAATGTCCTTATTTTAACAGTAGAAAACACATGAGAATCCAAGTTTTAAAATAAAAAGTAAACAATTAAATGTGAAAACAGTTCCTGGAGTTGCATTAAGCAATAGATGGACACTTTTTGAAGAATCCATCTTTTACCAAAAGCTAATTATTGTGTCTAGAATCCAATAAGTAAACATAATATTACTAATTATGCCTCTTTTTCTTATCAAAATGCTGTGGGAGCACATTCCACTCTTTCAGCCAATAGCCTTTAAGATACCAGCCCACTTGGGTGTCGTCTCTCATACTCTAAAAGCAGTTGTAAAACATTTTCCCTCTCTCTTGCTTCCTGCTCCTGCTTCCGGCTGCTAGACTCTGTTCCTGTTCAAACAGAGTTCTGTTATCTAGGACAGTGATCTGTAAGTTTTCCATTAAATAAATAACCCTTTTATTAATCATAATTCTGAACTGATGTGGGATCATTTTGTGACTTCCATCATCAGCAGGCAACCACTGTTTGGTTTTATAAACCTTGACTCTGAAGCATGCTGCCATGCTCAGAGCATACCCACTCAGCCTACCTCAGCCATGGCCTGTTCTCTGAGCCAACAATTCATACAGAATTTTCCCACAGTGGCTTTTCTTGCTATGGATCAAACATGGGTCTTTATATTATCTCATTACACACCTTGGAGAGGCTTCAAGTCCCCATGCACTTACACCGGTGCCTGTGCTCACCACCACACACACATAAACTCAGATGGGATACAGGCTTTCCTGGATTCCTTCTGTTATCTTCTTATCTCTGTGCTCCAGCGGCTGCTGACCAATCAGGCCCCACAGCAGTGCACACAGTCTGTGATTTCCATTGAATAACTATTTTTAATCTATTTTTAAATCTAAGCATATCTTTTAGCATTTCATTATAAAATTAGATTCAGACCAATCATGTGACTCCAAACGTGCTGCTAGGCCCAGCTGGGTTCATTTTGTAGGTGGCCTGTGACAACTACTGGCAGGTAATGTTATGGCACCTAACCCAGCTAACTAAACCACAGGTAAGATTTAATTTCCAAAAAATAGATTATAAGTTTATAATTTAAAAAGGGGAATATGATAGACAACCTAACTGTCCAAGGTTTCAAAAGCCTCTTTACTTACACCATGTATGAAGTTTTACAAGACATATATTATGTCCCTTCTTCATAACAATTTTTGATTCTGGGAATTAGTCTTATCCTCAACATTTTTTCTTAATAATATAGTTTGACAATAGAGATAAGAATGAGACCCTTTTAGAAATGGTACAGTCTTAACAGACTGATATGAGGCTTCTGAAAAAAGAGGTTGTAACTCTGAAGAAGATATGAACAATTTAACTAACAAAACTCAGTCAACTGATATACTTTTAGAAATGGTACAGACTGATAGTAATTTATTTAAAGAAGAATTCAACATTCTGCAGGATACCACTAATTTGGCACATAAAATCCAATCAATGACAATGAGTGTTGAAATATTATTTGAGAGAATTTTTACTGTTGAATGTATTAATTAGACTCTGTTGAAGGGGTATGACAGATTGACTGATCTCTCTTCAAGAAGTTAATATGCATTCTATGAAGGTTATGTCGAAGGATGAGAAATTATCTCTACTGGACAGACTTCATACATTGGAATCCTCAATGAGAGCATTAGAACAGAACACTGGACAGGAGATCCAGATATTACAAAAGGCAATGGTAAATAGATTTTAAAAGATTGAGGAACTTATCAAATTTGATGACCAGGGACAAAAGGTACAAAGGTAAAATGTAATCTCAGCAGTACGTAAAAATCTCAGAGATAGATTCCCCAGAGTTCTGCTTGCCTTTCCCATAATAACATCAGAAAGAATACCTGGCCTGAAGTACCCTAAGGTAGTCAAAGAATATTCATGGGAGCCCATACATATGAATGCTCCAAAGAAAAAGAAACAAGTAATTGTAATTTATGGAATACATTAGTCTCTTGTTAGAAAAATGGTCTAAACATGGGCTTCCAGTAACAAAGCAATGCCATAAGACTAGACTCAGTTAATCTTAGCACGTCTAGAAAGTGGATCACAATTACTTTGAAGGTGCTTTTAGAAGGAAGAAGCTAGAATATTAGACCAACAGGAAAAAGCAAAAAGACTTGAGATTTCCCTAGATCAAATTCTAGATGAGGGACTTTACTCTAGATGAGGGACTTTACTCTGATCCTCAGGATCAATTTCTTTATGATGAAAACACCTTGTCCCTAATTAGCACAGCAGCTTTAAATCCTTGGGACAGGATTTAGGAACCAGGAGAGTGTTGAATCATATCTTAGGGTTCAACAGGGTCAAAGGGAAACTTTTAGAAACTTTTTACAAAGACTAACTAGAACTCTACAAATAGGGGTAACTGAACCAGTAGCTAGACATATAATAATCGAATATTTGGCTTATGAGAATGCCAACATAGAATACAAAAGGATCCTTGGGCCTTTAAAGATCAGATCAGCACACATGGATGAATGGCACTTGCATACAATGAAGCTCGGTTAGAAGAAGCAATTTTCACTGGTAAGAGAGAAAAATAAAAATAACAAATGTTTTAATTGCAGTAAAATGGGACATCTGAGAATAGATTGTAGAAAATGAAGTCCTAGGGATAATGTCTCCACTGGGAATGGCAGAAATAGGAGGACTCAGCCTTCAGGTATATGTAGGAGGTATGGCAAAGGCCTATATTGAACCAATAAATGTAGGTCAGTGAAATATAGACAAGGCTACCTGATAACATCAGGAAATATCACTGGGGATATATATATTTTTATCATGTTGTATGTTTTGATCACCTTTCCTTAAAAGTCATATTCCTTTTTCTTGATAATCCTGATTGGATAGTTATTTTTCCTCTGTCAACATCCAAGCAGCTAGGGTCTCTTGAATTTTTGAATATGTGTATTTTCCTGTAAAGACAAGAGCAGAATCCTGCCACAATCCTTATGAGGTTTTCTTACTACCTTTTTGATTGTCACCATTGTGGATGAGCTGTCATTTCTCTGTTCCTATTAATTTTGATTGTATCCATAATTTTTATTCTCCTGTGGAAACGAGAGTGAAATCCTTTCCCCAACGTAATACATCTCCTGGTTTCCATTGTAAGGTCAACACATCTTTGAAATATACTGGTTCATTCAATTCAGAAGTTGTTTTCCATTATCCAATGTCTCTCTGCTGCTGTTGTTTCTTTCTCATTAGCATTAAGAAAATTCAAGGTTAATAAAGCATTGTGAAATCTATTTCTGCAGGTATTTTCCATCTATTTCTGTTTATTCAGCATATCCTCCAAAGTATGATTTGACCTTTCTATAACTGCCTGATTTGTAGGAATATTTGGTATACCTGTAACATGCATATTATAATAGGCAAAAAACCATTTCATTAACTTAGATATATATCCTGGAAGATTGTCTGTCTTTATCTGTGTAGGAATGACCATTTTGGCCATAACTTTTAATACATGTGAGATTACTGAACCACACTTTTCTGAGCTCAAGGTGGTTGCCCATTGAATACCTGAATATGCAACTATGGTGTGGTGCACATATTTTAATTCACCAAATTCTGCAAAGTGGAACAAATACATCTTCCGGATCTCATTCCTTTGAGTAGACTTTGGGTTACTCCCTGTGGGCAACAGTGTTTGACTATAGAAAGAGCAAGTAGGACATCTCTTTATAATCTCCTTAGCTTGTTGCCATCTAATAGAAAACTTTCTCTTTAAACTTTTGCTATTAACATGATTTTAATGAAATTCAGGGGCCTGCAACACACTTCCAATCAATAATTGATCAATTTTGACATTACCTTGTGCTAGAGGAGCTGGCAGACCCATATAGGATCAAATGCGTGTTATGTATATAGGGAAAAGCCTATTCCTGATTATGTCTTGCACCTGGATGAATAATTAAGTCAATTCCATATCATCTGGTATAAATTCAGTGGTTTAAATATGGAAGACAACTCTTTCTGCATATTGTGAATCAGTAACTATATTGAGAGGTTCTATAAAATCCCTTAGTACCATAGGAATAGCATATAATTCTGCCTTCTGGACAGAATTATAAGAGCTTTGTTCCACCTTACTTAATTACTCTGATTTGTAACTTGCCTTCCCTGATTTATTTGCATCAACATAAAATGTACAGTCTCCAGTTATTGGTGTATCTTGTACAATTTGGGGAAGAATCCAAGAAATTCCCTTTATAAGGTTAAGTCTATCACTTTTTGGATAATTGGTATTAATTTCTCCCAAAAAATTGGCACAAGCACTTCCTATAACATTTTTATTTATTTTATTTTAGCTCCTATAACCAAACGTTAGAATTAATCGATCCACTCAAATCTTAACTGGTTTCTAAGTTGCTTTGTCAGTAGTATACAGATAAATGACAACTAACCCATTTTGCACTAGGTTTATTTTGTAGTACGGGATTATGTTTGAAATATAATTATTTCCCCATACCTATTTTCAAGATTTCTATGTCCTCCAGGAATATTATTTAGAAAAGACAAATAATGTCAGCTGTTATGTTTTGGTAAAAGTTTGTTCAATTGTGATACAAGCTACAGTCATAAATTGGTACCTAGTCCAACTGTCATTAGAGGGTCATACCCAGCATCTTGTGGAGAGAGAGGCAGAGACCCATAGTCAAACATTTGTTAAATGAGGGTGGATGGTTGTTGGTTTCTGGCCTTTTAGCCATTAAATAATCACTCAGAAACTGTATCAATTAAAGCACTTTTTGGCCCATTAGCTTTAGCTTCTTATTGGCTAACTTTTTAATATTAAATTAACCCATTTCCATTAATCAGTATATCGCCACGTGGCTGTGGAATACCGGCTAAAGTTCCATCTGCCTCCCGTGGGGCTATATGGCTTCTCTCTAAATCCCCCTCCTTTTACCCAGCTTTCTGTTGTTCCCCCATAGCACTGCTATAGGCCAAAATCAGTTCCTTTATTAACCAATGATGTTCACATCATTCAGAGGGAAATCCTACACCAAACATATGGTGGAGCTTGTGGAATCTTGTGGAAGAGGGGGAGGAAAGATTATAAGCACCAGTGGGGTGGGGAACAACACGGGAAAGCCCACAGACCCAACTAACTTGAGCTCATGGAGACTCTCAGTGAAAGAACGAACAACCATGGAGCCATCATGGGACAGATTTTGGTCCTCTGTGGAGTATTTCTTTACACTGTGTGAAAATCTGTCATTGTGATTGATTTAATAAAGAAGCTGAATTGGTTAAGGTTAGGTGGCAAAAACAAACTGAGAATACTGAAAGGAAGAAGGGCAGAGTCAGACAAAACCCCAGGAGATGCAGAGGAACAGGAAATGTACAAAATGATATAAGGAGCCATGAGACATGTGGAAGCACACAAATTCACAGAAATGGGTTAATTTAAGTTGTACACACTGGTTAGTAATAAACATGAGTTATCAGGCAAGCATTTATAATTAATATTAAGACTCTGAGTGATTGTTTGAGAGCTTCTGCCAACACAGCCTACAGCCCTCTACATATATGTTGCAGTGGTATGACTTGGTGTTCTTGTGTGACTCCTGGCCCTGGGAGTGGAACATGTCTCTGAATCTGTTGAGTGTTTGGGGACCCTTTTCCTCCTGCTGAATTGTCTCATCCAGACAAAATGGAAAGGGAGGTGCCTAGCCTTGATGCAACTTGATGTGTCATGACTTGCTAATATCCATGGGAGGAACACCCATTTCTGAAGAGAAACAGAGGAGGTGGAGAGGATGGGGAAATACAGTAAAACAGAAGAAAAACAAATGAGTATTTAAAAAATATTAAACAAGAAATAACATGCATTTGTAGTGATATTCATTTGTATTTTAATAAATGCAATGAATATAAAAATGTCTCACTAAGATTCTAAAACTAAGTGGTGTAGTGGGATACTGCTAGATGATTACAAGCCTACCAAGAAGTTATATGAAGATGCATAGCAAAATCTCTGAAAGAAAGGACAGTTAGACAACTACCCTAATTGTTGAAGCAAGCAGATTGTTAAACTTCAGTGAAGAGTCATTTATCTAACTTTTAGATGTGTACCAATTAATGAGAAAACTCAAATAAGATGAAATAACTGCTAAGCTGAACCCATTCCAAATTGTCAACTCATGATATGTTATACTCTTTATATGTTGTCTTAGGATACAGATATGTGTTATATATACATACAGATATATAGATATAGATATGTGTTGTATATTGATAGATTCTCTGGGGATGAAATTGTGACTTAGGTTCTAGTCTATTTTCTAGCATATGCAAAGCCATGACTCAATATCTAGCACTGCATAAATGAATTGTAGTGGATTATTTGCATGACCTCAGCACTTCCAGTACTTCAGAAGTAGAAAAAGGAGGATTAGGAGTTCAAAGTCTAGTACAATGACATCATAAGATACATAAGACCATGTCTCAAAACAAAACAAAAATGTATATTCCTATTTCTATGATTGTGTTTTATTCTATAACAGTGACAATAAGCTTCTTATACTCTGATTTTGCTGACAATCTGAAGATATATATGCATTGTTTAAGATAAAACAGATTTGAAGTTTGAACATATACTTAAATATCTCTATATTTCAGCTAGAAAATATATATTGTAGAATAAGTGCCAGTTTCTGCTTTTATTATACTGAAAATATAAATGATCGTAATTTAGCAAAAATAAAACAAGATATACTAGCTAGTGTGGCACTCAGAAAGTACCATTCTTAATTTTCTCTATTCTTTCTAAGGGACTAAGGGATTATCGTGTGTGAGAACCACTTTAGCAGCAAATATCCACAAAAGTATGTAGAACATTGTAAAAGAATAAATAATCGAAAACCATCTATTAATTAAACTTATGTCTCCATGGAGCTTCCTGCAGTGCACACTCAAAAAAAATTTCATCTTCTCTCTGAAGAATATAAATTTAAAAATACATAAAAGTCTCCTTTTGCTTTTTGTTCCTAGGGGTACATAATTTACTAGAAGAAATGTTTAAGAAGATTTTAAATTGTGCTGCCAAGTCATTTTCAGAGATTTATAGTTTGCCTCATTTTAGTTCCAAAGGAGGAAAACTTATCTAATATATAGCTTAAATTTCTTATTTTTAACAAAAACTTTAACAAGCATTAATACAGTATCCATTTGGTTTTATGATCCAAATTTTATCTTTAAGATACATTTTTGCTGGAAAGATTTCTCTTAAAAGGATGTTTATTTTTCTACTTACTAGAAATATTTCACTATTATACTTTAAAAAGCAAGTCATCCACAATAAATAAATAAATAAATTACATATCCAACAAATAATACACCTGCTCAGAGAACGAGTGGAATAATGGTAATACTTAGGTCATCTCAAGCAAGTTTAGGACACTAAATAAGCTATTCAGATTTAAGTTGTTTGTAAGTGAGAATTCATCTGTATACATCGTAGTAACAACTATACACAATTAATTATAAATGAAACCATATTACAAATTATACTCCAGATGCTGGGTGGTGCTTATCACTTTTTACACGAGATAATGTAGTCAGGACTTCTGGGAAACTTTGGCTATTCTTGTATTGATTTGTTGTATCTATGAAAGAATTACATCTACTCAATACATTATAATATGTATTCACACATAAGTTCTATATATCAAGAAATCACAGAAGACAATTTTTTAAAGTTCTGGTGAAGATAAATGGAATCATGAGAGATCCCAGACTTGCCTGAAAAATATTTAAGATTACTTTCAGCTAAAAAATATTTTGCTTCCTTTCTATGTGCCAAGCATTATACAATGTGACTTCAAGCAACCAACATCATGGCAACTCTGTATAATGTGTTTTAAGTAAAGAAACTGGAGTCTAAATGAGTAAGAAATCTCTTAGATTAACTCTGGACACATTTATCTATTCTATATCTTGGACTGATCTATTTCTTGAAAAAATTTCCCCTACATTTATGCTATTATTTTGAGGAAGGAGACATTTCTATGAAAATGAATATATGTTTATTCTAATAGCTTTCAAGCTATAAATCAAATTGACTTAAGCCAAAAGACATGCTAGGAAAATAACAGAAAATAGGAAACTTTTTTCTCCATAGAAACCTGTGAATATCAATTTGTTCTATATTTAAAATGCATAAATTCCCTCCCCCATTCCATTTTTTATCATAAAGAAACCACTGAAGCAAAGGAAAATATTAGTTAGATATTGACATCTGTTGAACAACTTTATAAAAGTTTCATCTTTTTAAAAAAATATCTGGGGAATATCAAATATTTATGCCATTGATGAAAGGAATTTTAGCATATTTATTGAAAGTGCAAGAGAGTCTGTACATGTTAAGTACCTTACCAAAATCAGGTTACTTTTTTTCTCCAGTATGTTTTCTTTATCAAAAAGTAGATTAGTGATTCAGTGAGTATAAAATTACATTAATCATTCCTAAAGTCATATTGATGGATTCAAAGTAACCAGAATATGGTATATTGAATAAAATAAGTCTGGTGTCTGAGAGGTTACTGGGTGCTGCTGTTGAATTAATAGACTAGTGATATTCCCATTTATTGTAAGAATAATTACAAAGGATTACTAAATCTGCAAAAACGGTCACAATATGGCTGATATCTATGATACCAAATTCTGGATAAAAGCTTGAAACTTTAGCAAGCATTGATACTGTATCCATTTGGTTTTACGATCCAAATTAATTCTAGAGGATGATAGGATTCTTTAAAGACATTTGTTGCAATATCCCATTATCGATAAGCACAGGGTTCATTTAGGAAGCTTAGCAATGAGACAACAATCAGTAATAAAATGCAGTAATTTATTTCCAGACAAAAAAAAAACATTGTGTGATGATGAGAAATCAAGGTATCATATATTTCTCCCATATGGAAATGAACTTGATTATAAAAAGAGTTGCTTTTCACACTACTATTATTTCTGAACCCCAAGCATTTATCAAAGAGCTTCCAATCTCAGATGTGAGTTGAAATAAAAGTGGTTAATAGAACAAATTTTGGCGATCCTGTTACAAAAAGAAGGCAGTAAAACAATCCTTTCTTCTTAGTGCTTTATTTTCAGTCACTTGATACACTTAGGTTTCAGTTCTCCAATTCTAGAGAGAACTCACTGCATTACAGCTGACTTTGTCTAACAAAAAGAAAAAAATATCTGTCTGTTTTTGAGTTTGTTATTGTTAGGAATATACAGTTTTTTTGGCATTTAAGTAACGTTTTTTGCTGTTTTTTTAAGTGATTTTTATTGAGCTCTACATTTTTCTCTACTACCCTCCCTGCCTTTCCCCTCCCCCATCAATCCTCCCCCAAGGTCCCCATCCTCCCAATTTACTCAGGAGATCTTGTCTTTTTCTACTTTCTACTTCCCATGTAGATTATATATATGTAAGTCTCTCTTAATATCCTCATTGTTGTCTAAGTTCTCTGAGATTGTGGTTTGTAGGCTGGTTTTATTTGCTTTATGTTTAAAACCACCTATGAGTCAGTACAGGTGATAATTGTCTTTCTGTGTCTGGGTTACATCACTCAAAATAATGTTTTCTAGCTCCATCTCTGAAATATACAAAGAACTCAAGAAATTGGTCACCAAGAAGGGGAAGAAATGTAAAAAAAAAAATTTATTTATTTAATTATGTTTTTGAACGGAAAAAATAAAAAATAAAAAAATAAAAAAAGAATACATAATCCAATAAAAAATGGGGTACAGACCTAAACAGAGATCTCTCAACAGAGGAATATAAAATGACTGAAAGACACTTAAGGAAGTGTTCAACATCCTTAGTCATCAGAGAACTGCAAATCAAAACAATTCTGAGATTCCATCTTACACCTGTAAGAATGGCCAAGATCAAAAACACTGATGACAACTTATGCTGGAGAGATTGTGGAGAAAAGGGAACACTTCTGCAGTGCTGGTGGGAATGCAAGCTGGTATAACCCCTTTGAATGTCAGTGTGGCAATTTCACAGAAAATTAGGAAACAATGAAAGCTGGTATAACCCCTTTGAATGTCAGTGTGACAATTTCACAGAAAATTAGGAAACAACCTTCCTCAAGACCCAGTAATACCACCTTTAGGTATGTATCCAAAGGATGCTCAATCATGCCACAGGGATATGTGCTCAACTATGTTTATAGCAGCTTTGTTTGTCATATCCAGAACCTGGAAACAGCCTAAATGTCCCTCGATGGAAGAATGGATTAAAAAAATTTGGTACATTTACACAATGGAGTACTACACAGCAGAAAAAATGACAGCTTCAATTTTGAAGTAAGTCTTTGTAAAAGGGAGAATGATAACACTGATATTTTAATGATGAAAATGGTCTCACAAAAGAAATTCACTTCATTTGCTATTGTAATAGAAACTAAATGCTAGGGGTTTGCCTTGTTATCTTTCTTCTCTGGAATTATGAATTGTAGGCTGGTTATCCTTTGCTTTATGTCTAATATTGACCTAAGAGTGTAACATGAGGCCTCTTGCTTCTTCCCGGCTGACCTGAACAGAAATAACGACACAGAAACCATACTATTTAAAATACTGTTTGGCCAATAGCTTTAGCATATTTCTGGCTGACTCAAATCTTAAATTAACCTATCTCCATTAATCTGTGTATTGCCATGAGGCTGTGGTTAACCAGGTAATGTTCCACCATATGTCACTGGCAGGGCTACATGGCTTCTCACTCCTCTCTGCCTTTTTTCTCCCAGTATGCAGTTTAGTTTACCCTGCCTTCCTCTAGTTTTCCCTGCACAGGCTCAAGACAATTTCTTTATTAACCAGTGGTATTCACAGCATTCAGAGAGGAATCTCATATCACCTCCCCTTTTCTGTTAAAATAAAATGGAAGGTTTTAACTTTAGCATAGAAAAAATACATATAACAAGACAGGTATCATGCAAGAATTATAGTTAAAATATTTATATATAGTTTATCTTTTATCATAACTAAGGAAAAATATAATTATAAATATCTATTCTTCAACTCCATCAAAGACTCCAGAAGGATATAATGTTACCTAAGTAAAACAGAAGTGCTTTGTAGGCAACTTCAAAAACTCTAGATTTGACAGAGACATCTTGCTACCTAGACAGTCACCCTTAGTTCTTATGTATCATTGGAGCATTCATTTTCAGCCTACAGGCCCATAGTATCGGCAGACTTCTCCATGAAGCAGGAAATTTGAAGATCTGTTCTGCCTTGTAATGGCAAAGTCCATCAGTTTCTTTCTTCTGTGTCCTGCAGAATGTCTGGCAGACTCTTTCATGTAGCAGGAACACCAAAGGACCATCTCACCTTCAGGCAAGTTCAGCAGTCATTTTTCTCTGGGTCCTGCATGTCCAGTTCATACAGCATAGCATCAAACAGTCCAGGCAAGAGCAGATTCTTGCTGAATTGGCTAATGAGCTCCATAAGAAGCCTTTTTGATGCCCATCATCCTCTTGAAGTTGATTGGTGATGCCAGGTGCAGATGTATCTCATTGTCATGAAAAGTCCTAAGTTTTTAAAACATTTTAATGTCATATTCTTAAGATCTCTGAAAAATTTGAAAAATACCTAGCTCCCTGAAATAAATCTCTATATAACTAGAAAACCTAACTAACATGACTACATGCATTGCTATTATAGTTGACTATCTATTAACCTGAATTTCTTAATTATACATTGTATTTTTAAATGAGCTGCACAAACAAAATACTTTAATCAAGATCAGAAATATACATATAACAAAATTAACCTTAAATTTGTTTTAATACAGCAAGATCCATACCAATGAAAATCTCTATATCATATCCTTGTTTAAATGTAGGCAAATATTTATAAACAACCATTTAGCGCATTTGGGCATAGTTCTCTCCAAACTGCTTCCTAGTTTTTGTTGGGTGAAGTAATATTTTGGTGGGGGGTGTTTACAGCAAACTTTCATTGGGTCTTGGTCCATCAAACCACATTTTTCTGGAAGCAATCCAGAAGTTCTCATCCTCTGTGGAAACAACAAAGGAAAACCTCTTTTCCAAATCCTTAGACCCAAATTTTGAAGTCAAGATACCTTTATGTTAGTTTGTCTTAGCAGCCTGTATAATGAAATGTCTCTCTGTATGTAGCTTCTTCACAGTCAAAAAATTCAAATAAAACACAATAATAAATATAATCCATACTCTCTGTGTATTTTCTATTTTTACATGACTTATTTTTCTTTTTCATATTACTTTTTATACAAGTTCACACTGTCCCTTTAAATACTTTGTTTTATTTTTTTAAAAAAACATTTACTTCTTTTTATAATACTCTGTACTCTTTTTTCTCTCTTCCAAGCTTTTGTACATTTTTTTAAAAACACACTATGTCTCATTTAGAGGTCTTTTGGGTTTGAATCTGTCATTATTGTGTATCTGTAATCCTTGTCTGTTCAGGACAGCTTCTTAAAATGCTAAGTGCTTCTTAAAATCCTACACAGCTGTGTTGCTAGGGCAAACATAGCCATGCCTGCTTTCTCCACCCAGTCAAACATGGTGGAAATCTGTTCATTGACTCTGAGACTACTGGGTGGGAGCCACATTCACCATTTTAACTATGAAAAGAAGCGTGAAGCACATAAACCTTTTTTATCTGTGTAATAGCTAACCTGCCATGCAGCACACTACATACCCTGGAAATATCTCTGTGTCTGGCAACAGGAGTCTGCATGCTCTCCTACTTGTGCAAACCTAGTAGACCTGATTCTGGTGCCTGTGCCGGTGGGCATGGTCTCATCTAATTTCCTCCTGAGTGGGCATGCAAGCACCTGGGCCTGCAAAAGCCTTTTAACCATGCTAGTGCTCAGCCTCCTGAAAGAGCCAGAGCAGTTTTTGTTGCCATTTTGAAACTAAGTGGGTTTTTTTTTGTTTTTGTTTTTGTTTTTTGCTACTGCTAAGTCAGGAAAACCTCTCTTAAAGGAGCTGCAGCATGCTGCGAGCAAGAAGAGCCCATCCTAAAAAAAAGTGTGGCTAAACACTGTTTTTTAGTGTCTAGAGTTTTTTTTCCAAGCCCTCTTAGCTTTTATTTAGATTTAGCTTATGAGGCTGCTTGTTTGTTCTTGGCTGCCCAGAACTAAAATCATTACACAGAAACCATATTATTTGCAATACAGTTTGGCCAATAATTACATGTATTTCTGGCTAATTCATATCTTAAATTAACCCATTTCCATTGATCTGTATATTGCCATTAGGTTTTGACCTACTGGGTAAAGTTCCAAGGTCTGTCTCCAGTAGGGCTATATGGCTTCTCACTCCTTTCTGCCTTCTTCCTCCCAGCATGCAATTTATATTTCCCTGCCTAGCTCTAATATGCCCTTCACAGGCCCAAAACATTTTCTTTATTAACCAATGGCATTCATAGAATACAGAGGGGAATCCCACATCATATAAGTGAGCATATACCGTGTTTATCTTTCCGGGTCTGGGTTACCTCAATCAGAATGTTTTTTTATTCCTGGTTCCATCCAATTGGCTGCAAATTTCAAGATGTCATTGTTTTTTTTTTTTTTTTACCACTGAGTAGTACTCCCTTGTGCAAATGTACCACATATTCTTTATCCATTCTTCAGATGAGGGGCATTTAGGTTGTTTGCATGTTCTGTCCACTGTCTCCACATCTACTCAATATAGTACTCAAAGTTCTAGCTAGAACAATAATAAAACAAAAGGAGATCATGGTGATAAAATTGGGAAAGGGAGAAGTCCAAATTTGGCTATTATCCAGATGATATGATAATATATATAAGTGATGCCAAAAATTCTGTCTTGGAACTTCCACAGCTGATAAACACATTCACTAATGTAGCAGGATACAATGTTAACAAAAAATTAGTAGCCTTCCTATATAGAAATGATAAATGGGCAAAGAAAGAAGTCAGAGAAACATCATCCTTTACATTAGCCACAAATAAAATAAAATATCTTGTGGTGGCATTTCAATTCTATTTTAATAAAAAAATCCTGGTGATTATGAGACTAAAACAACAACATTGTTCAGCTTTACAACCAGGCTGTGGTGGCACACACCTTTAATTCCAGTAGCACACTCTGTGCCATAGAAACCAGGAAGTGCGTGTCTTTAATCTCAGTTGTGCATGCCTTCAGTTCCAGAACTAGAGAGGATTACAAAATGTGAGGAAACAGCTCTACACAATCTCATTCTGAGGTTCCTGGAGGCAGGATCGCCATTTCGTACTGAGTTCAAGGTAAGAGCCAGTTTCCTGCTGCTTTGCTTTTTAGACCTTCAGCTTGAACCCCAATTTTACTTTCTAAGCTTTTATTAATTGTGCTTCAATAACTTGGGGGTAACATGAACCAAATACATTAAAGAAATGTATGACAAGAACTTTAAGTCTTTGAGGAAAGAAATTGAGAAGATGTCAGAAAATAGAAAGATATCCCACACTCTTGGATAGATAGGATCAACATAGTAACAATGTCAATCTTATCAAAAACTATCTACAGATTCAATGCAATACCCATCAAAATTCCCACACAATTATTCACAGAACTCGAAAGAACAATACTCAACTACTTATGGAATAACAGAAAACACAGGATAACCAAAACAACCCTGTACAATAAAAGAACTTACAGAGATATCACTTTCCCTGCCTTCAATCTCTACCACAGAGAAATAGTAATAAAAACAGCTTGGTATTGGTATAAAAAGGGACACATGGATCAATTGACCATTGATCGAAGACCATTACACTAATCTATACAGTTATGAACACCTGATATTTGACAAAGAAACCAAAATTGTAAAATGGAGAAAAAAAATAGCTTCAACAAATAATGCTGATAACACTGGATTTTTGCATGTAGAAACATGAAAGTAGGTCGATATCTATTGTCTTGCACAAAGCTCATGTCCAAATTGATCAAAGACCTCAACATAAATCCAGTTATTCTGCATCTCATAGAAGAGAAAGTAGAAAGTAGTCTTGAAAGCATTTGCACAAGAGAATATTTCCTAAATATAACAAGAGTAGTACAGACACTGAGTACAACAATTAGTAAATGAGACCTACTGAAAATGAGAAGCTTCTGTAAGGCAAAAAAACAAGGTCAATAAGACTAAATGGGAGGCTACAGAATGGAAAAATGGAAAAAGATTTTCAGCAATCCCACCTGACAGAGGGCTGATATCCAAAATACATAAAGAACTCAAGAAACCACACATCAAACTACTAACTAATCCAATTAAAAATGAGGTACAGACCTAAACAAAGAATTCTCAATAGAAGAATCACAAATGGCCAAAAGACAGTTAAGGAATTGTACAACAACCTTAACCATCAGGGAAGTGCAAATCAAAACAATTCTGTGATACCATCTTACAACTTTGAGAATGGTGAAGATTAAAAATAAAACTGATGACAGTTTATGTTGTAGAGGATGTGGAAGAAGGGAACACTCCTCACTGCTTTTGGGAGTGCAAACTTGTACAGCCACTCTGGAAATCAGAATGACAGTTTATTAGAAAATTGAGAATCAACCTACCTCAATACCCAGCAATACCACTATTGGACATATACCCAAAAATGCTCAATAATGCCACATGAACACTTGGTAAACTATGTTTATAGCAGCATTACTTGTAACAGCCAAAACCTGTAAACAACTTAGATGTCCCTCAACTTAAGAAAGGATAAAGATAATGTGGTACATTTACACAATGGAGTATTATTCAGCAGTAAAACGCAATGACATAATGAAATTAGTGTGCAAATAGATGGAACTAGAAAAAATTATCCTGAGTGAGAAAACCCAGGCCCAGAAAGACAAACACACTATATACTCACTCATAAGTGGATATTAGATGTAAAGCAAAGGATATCCATGCTATAATTGACAATCCAAGATAAACTAGGTAAAAAGGAAGACCATAAGAAGAATAAGCATCGAGCGCCCAAAGTGAAGTAGTTAACATCTCCTGGGCAAACTAGGAGGGGATAGGTGGAGGGCATGAGAATGGAAACATGGGGAATCAAGATGGCCATTTTTGGGGAAGAGACAGAGATGGAAAGCAATGAATGATATATACTGATAGAGGGAGCAATTAAGGGGGCAAAGAGAAACCTGGAGTTAAGGAATATCCAAGGAATCCACAAGAATGACCCTGTGTGAGACACGTAGCAATAGTGGAGATGTAGCCTGAACTAGGCTGCATCTGTAATCAGATTACTGGCTTCACTAACTGTCATCATAGAACTGTCACCCAGTACCTAATAGAAGCTGATGCAATGATCCATTTATTGTAAAGAGGGCCGATTGTTTGTCCTGGCCAACCAGAACCGAAATAATCACATGGAACCTATATTATTTAAAACACTGCTTGGCCCATTAGCTTTAGCTTTTTATTGGCTAACTATTACATCTTAATTTAACTCATCTCCATTAATCTGTGCATCACCACAAGGTCATGACCTACCAGCAAAGTTTCAGCAAGTCTGTCTCTGGCAGCCCCATGATTTCTCTGACTCCACCTATTTTCTCCCAGCATTCAGCTTAATTTTCCCTGCATAGATCTGTTTCCCTATAGCTCTGCTATAGGTACAAAGCAACACTATTAATGAATGGTATTCACACCATAAAGAGGGGTATCCCACATCACCTCCCCTTCTTTGTCCAAACATAAAGGAAGCTTTTAATTTTAACATAATAAAATTGCATATAACAAAACAGGTATTAAGCAAGAAATACAATTACAATACTTATAACTACTTAACCTTTCAGGATAACTAAGAAAAGCTATAACTATCTGTTCTTCAACTCCATCAAAGAATCCAGAAGGATATAACATTACCTAAGTAAACAGGAAGTGCATTGTAAGCAACTTCTAAATCTCTAGAATTGACAGAGACATCTCACTACCTAGACAGTCACCTAAAGTTCTTCTGTACCATTGGGACATCCATCTTCAGCCTACAGGTCCATAGTATCCGGCAGACTTTTCTGTGAGACAGGAAATTTCACAGACAGTTCTGCCTATATTGGCAGTTTGTCAGTCACTTACTTCTGTGCCCTGCAGAATGTCTTGCAGACTCTTTTGTGAAGCAGGAACCCCAAAAGATTATCTCACCTTTAAGCAAGCTCAACAGTCATTTCTCTGTGGGTCCTGCATGTCCAGTTCATCAAGTAGTCCAGGTAAGAGAAGTTTCTTGCCCAAATGACTAAATAACTCCATAGGAGCCTCTTCAATGTTCATCTTCCTCTTGATGTAATTGGTGCTGCCAGGAGCAGACATGTCTCACTATCCTAGAAAGTCCTAATTTCTTAAAATATTTAAAGGCCATATTCTGTAGTCTTTAAAAGGCTTGAAGAATGCCTATCCATCTGAAATATATCTCTGTATATCTAGAAAATTTAAAGGACATGACTACAAGCTTGACTATTATAGATGACTCTCTATTTACCTATATTTCTTAATTACATTACATTTTAAATGAGCTGGACAAACATTATACCTTAATCAAGAAATATATATATATATATATAGTATAACACAATTGACCTTAAATTTGTATCAGTAAACCAAGATCTATAAAAATGTAAATTATTCATATATATATATATATATATATATATATATATATAGTATAACACAATTGACCTTAAATTTGTATCAGTAAACCAAGATCTATAAAAATGTAAATTATTCATATCTATATCATATCCTCTTTAAATGTAAACAAACATTTATAAACAATATTTTAGAATATGGACATAGTTCTCTCCAAACTGCTTCCTGCTGTTTATTGAGTGAAGTAATTTTTTGAGGGGTATTCACAGCAACCTTTTAGGGGGTCTTGTTTCATCAAGATACATTAGTCTAGAATAAATCTGCAGGTTCTCATCTTCTGTGGAAACAAAAGCAGAACCTCTTTTTCAAAACAACATATTTTTAGACCCCAATTTTGAAGACAAGATACCTTTAATGTATATTTTTTGATTACGTAGCTTTTACGGTCAGAAAATTTAAAGAAAACACAATAATATACATAATCCAGACTCTCTATGTATTTTTCATCTTTATGTGGCTTGTTTTTACGCTATTACTTTTTAAAATTTATTTTATTATCTTTACTTCTTTAATCTGTGACTTTCTGTACTCTGTCTCTTTAAAGACTTTACATTTTATGAGCATTTACTTCTTTTTATAACTGTATATTCTATTTCTAATCTTTCTCAAGCCTATATATATTTACCCAACACTGTGACCCATTTGGAGGTCTTTTTTAATATGAATCTGTCTTTATTGTGTATCTGTAATTATTTTTTGTCCAGAACAGCTTCTTAAAATGCTAAGTGCCTAACAATCTAAGCTGAAGTATTTCTAGGGTATATATGTCCCTGCCTGCATGTTTCACACAGTCCAACATGGTGGAAGTCTGTTCACTGCCTCTGAAAGCTGTGCACATTATCCCAGTTCCAAGTATGCAATAGGTCTATGTTGAGCCATTAAGTAGTTGTAGCGCTCTGGTCACAAACCCCATTTAAATGCTAGGCCTCCTGAAATAGCCAGAATTCATGCTGGAAGCACAACCCAGGAAGCCTAAATTTCAAAATAGCTTGGCTTTTTTTCTGTTATCACTGAATCAGGAAAACCTCTCTTATGAGAGCTGCGGCAAGCTGCCAGCAAGCAAAGCTCATGCAGAAAAAACAATGTAGCTAAACTTTGTTTTTTTAGTGTCTAGAATTCCTTTCTATGTCCTCTCAGTTTTATGTGGATTTTAGTTGGCCATGTAGATGCCAATTTGTTGTACAGGGATCTCACTTGTTTGTTCCGGCCACCCATAACCGAAATAATCACACAAAATCTATATTATTTAAAACACTGCTTGGCCTATTAGCTCTGGCTTCTTATTGGCTATTACATCTTCCTTTAATGCATCTCCATTAATCTGTGCATCACCATGAGGCTGTGGCCTACCAACAAAGTTTCAGCATGTTTGTCTCCTGTGGCTCCATGGCTTTTCTCTGATTCCACTTTCTTTTTCCCAGCATTCAGTTTAGTTTTCCTCATCTCACTCTGTTCCCCTATAGGTCTGCTAAATCACAAAGTAGTTCCTTTATTAACGAATGGTATTTACAGCATACAGAGGGGATTCCCAGATCATCTGCGGCCAAGAATGGGGCTGAAATCCTGGAGTTCAATTGAACAGAGAGAGAAGGGCTCATATGAGAAAGTGAGGGTCAAAATCATGGTGGGGAAAAACACATAGACAGCAAAGGAGCCAGTGGTAGCTCAAGGACTCTGGACTGACAGCTGGGGAGTCTGCATCGAAGTAGCTTAAGCCTTCCAAATGTGGGTGGCAGTTCTGTGGTTTGATCTGTTTGAGAGGCCTCTGGCAGTGGAACCAGGAAAAATCTCAGGTGCATGAACTAATTTTTTTGTATTATATTCCCTATGGTGGTATGCTTTGCTCAGTCCTGATGCAGGTGGAAGGGACCTGGTCCTGCCTCAACTTGTTATGCCAGACTTTTGAAGCCACAAGAGAGGCCTTGCTGCCTCTTGGAAGAGGATGCTGGTTAGGATATGTGGAGATGGGGGTAAAAGAAGGGGAAAGATGGGGAACAACTTCTTTCTTAGAATTTGTTAACATATATGACATTTGACTTTCTCTATATTTAACATCATTGCAGTAAAATTTCATATAAATCATTTCTAATAAAATGTAACTTCCTTATGGACAGAAATGTATTAGTTACCATTGTTTTTACTTAGTAGCACATGAAGATCTTAGAACATAGTACCCATTGTTAAACATTCTTTGATACCATGCATGAAGAGAGGATTTCATTAAAAAAGTGAATTAGGATTGGGCATACACACAAAAAAAAAACAAGCAAAAAATATGGCAAAAAGTTATTCTTGTTTTCTTAAATGAAAATCATTCCAGAATTTTGGCTTTTTTTCAAGTTTTAAATTTGGAGGAGTCTCAAGTAATCTAAAATGAGTAGGTCACCCCTAAAATTACCCTGGAGTTTTTCAGGATAAAACTATTGGGCAGTCACTGAGAATTTATAGAGGCATTTCTCATTTATGTTTCTTATTGCTTGCCTGCACAAAACTAAACTAACAAAGGAGAAAACCTAAACAAATTTTTTCTCTTCAATACCATATATTTTATTAGCATGTAGTCATTATATAGAGATTTTATTAGGACTTTTATATACATACACATGATTTAATTTGGTTATATTTATCTTGAATATTCTAAGTAATTGGCATCCATATTCCATCTTTCACTCCTCTCTCTTTATTGTCCACTCTCCCTTCTTCCCTCCCTGTCTGTCTTCCTTCATTTCTTCCTATGTTTCTTTCTGCAGTATAGTATCTCTAAATTTCCTAGGGTGAGCTTCACATATTTATTATCTTGGGTCATCCTCACATGGCCTACCTTAAAACTTCATGTCATTTTGTCAACACTATATATACAGATTCAGATGAAAACAATATCTGAATGGGTCACACTATAGGAAGTATTAGTTAAATGTACATAGGCTTAGGGAGAAAAAAAGAATATAGACAGTTATATAAAAGAAATAAGTGATTTTAAAAAATAAGACAAAAGTCTTTAAAGAAACAGAGACAGACAGTCATATATTAAAGGAGTAAAGATAAATAAGACATGTAAAGAGGGAAAATACACAGAGAGTATGGATTATGTATACTATTGTGCTTTCTTTAATTTTTTTGACTGTGAATGAGCTAAGTAGAGAGAGAAATTTCATTGTACAGGCTTCTAAGCTAACCAGTATATATACTTTAAAGGTATTTTGACTTCAAAATTTGGATCTAAGGATATGTTGCTTAGGAAAAGAGGTTCTGCTTTTGTTTTCACAGATGATGAGAACCTGTGGATTCCTTGTAGGTCAATATGGTTTGATCAAATAAAACCCCTGGCCTAGATGGTCCACCATACACAGCAGTGTATGAACTAATGATTGAAATGAACTAACCACACAGGATACACAATGAAAGACCTTATTAACTGTGTCCCCAATCAGCAGGAAGTAGTCTAAAAATCAATACCCAAATTCCTAAATATTGTTTATAAATGATTGTTTTTATTTAAGGGGGTTGTTTATAAGGATTAATTTTCACAGTCAAATTCTTTTAAAAAAAATAAGGAGAATATGGTATAGAGGTGAGTACTTTACATTGGTATGGATCTTGATCTATTAATACAAACTTAAGGTAGAGTTTTCACACTGTGTATATGTACTTCTGTTCTTGTTTAAGGTATTGTGTTTGTGCAGCTCATTTAAAAATGTAGTATAGTTAAGAAATACAGATTAATAGATAGTCATCTATATTAGTCAATCTGTTTTCTTGTTAGGTTTTCTAGATATACAGATATATATATATATATAATTTAAATAGATAATCTTCAACATTTCAAGGATCTACAGAATATGACATTTGAAATGTTTTAAGACCTTAGACTTTTCTAAACAGTGACACATGTCTGATTCAGGCAGCACCAATTACTTCAAGAGGATGATGTGTATTGTAGAGGCTCTTTATGGAGTTTGGTAGCCATTTGGGCAAGAGACTGCTCTTGTATGTACTGCTTGATGGTATTCTGTATGAGCTGGATGTGCAGGATCCACAGAAAAGTGACTGCTGAACATCAAGAAAATGTGATGGTCCTTCAGGGCTCCTTCTTCACAGATGAAAGTGGCTGACATTCTACAAGATACAGAAGAAATTTACTGACAAACTCCCAACATAGATGAAAGAGTTTATCAAATTCCCTGCTGCATGGAAAATTCTGCTGGATACTATGGGCCTGTAGGCAGAAGTTGGATGCCTCAGTGGTACAGAAGAACTTTGAGGGACTGACCAGGAAGTGAGATGTCTCTGTCAATTATAGAAGTTTGGAAGTTGCTTAAAATGAACTTCCTGTTTATTAAGGCAATATTATATCCTTCTGGAGTCTTGGATGCATTTGAAGAATAGATGGTTATAATTATATTTTTCCTTAGCTATGAGAAAAGATAAAGTAGATATAAATATTATACATGTAATTCATGCTTGCTACCTGTTTTGTGTATTTAATTTTACTATGTTGAAGTTAAAACCTTCCTTTTTATTTAGAAAGAAAAGTGAAGATGATGTAAGATTCCCCTCTGTATGCTATGAACATGTTTTATTATCATTGGTTATTAATGGAGCTGTTTTTGCCAGTGGCTAAGTAGAGGAAAACCACACAGGAAATCTGAACAGAGATATAGAGAGCAAGTAGCTTGGGTTGGAGAGACAGCTTCCAAAGGAGAAGGATGCCAGCATCACAGCCAAACAGTTACCAGTAGGTCACAGCCTCATGATGATTAACAGATTAGTAGAAATGGGTTAATTTAAGATATAAGTGTTAGCCAGAAATATGCACATGCTATTGGCCAAACAATGCTGCAATTAATATTGTTTCTGTGTTATTGTTCATGCCTGGGCAGCAGGAAAATTAATGATCTGTCTTTTTATACAGAAACCATGAAATAAATAAAACATGGTGGAGGTATAAAGAATTACACAGAGAGGTTTATAGAACATAAGTGTTATGAAGGATGAAATGAGAAAAAAATAGAAGATGTCTTTAATGAGGCAGTGGGGAAGGATGGCAATGAGAAGGAGTTGTGTGAGGGGGGTTAACTAACACCAAGGATGCTTGAAATGGCCCTAGAGAAACACTATGACCTTACTTAAAATAATACATATGTATATTACTTTAAATGAAGCTTGCTACTTTAGTTGATAATGCTCCATGAAGACTCAAACTAACAAACAAGAATCCCACTGCCAGGCAAGGAAAACCTACTTAAAAGTTGTTGATCATTGGAATATTAGAAATACTCAAAAATATATTAAAAATTTCCATTGCCCTTGATTGCCTTTCAAACCTTGAAGATAAGACCATATTGCTAAAGACCCATGCACTTTGAACATAAGACTTGGAGGAATTCAGCTATGATGATGTAAGTCACAAAACAATCCCATACCAGTTCAGAATTATGAATAATAAAATGGTTATTTACTTAAGGAGAAAACTTACAGATTACTGTCTTAGACAAGAGTCCTCTGAAGGAAAAGGAACAGTGTCTAGCAGAAAAAGAGAGCAGGCACACATTTGTGGAAGCTTTTACAGTATGAGACCATGCCCAAGTGGGCTGGTATCTTAAAAACTTTTGGCTGAAGGAGCAGAATGTGCTACCACAGCAACTCCCTCTTTTGCTTAAATAAGAGAGTTCCAAACCCAATGCAAAGCTATATACACTAGGAACAGATATCAAATATAATTAGAATTACAATGAACATAAAATATTAAGCAAGAAACATATGTTAAATGTTTTAATAAAAATTCTATCCTATGGAGTTTAAGTCTTGAATAGGAAATGGCTTGGCTAGATCATAAGAGTACAGTAACTATGACTATCTAATCTTTAACACCATCATAAGCCTGAGAAGGGAGATAATATTACTTGAGCAGGCAGGAAATAAAAGCAAGTAGCTTCCAAAGTGAGCAATAAATGACAGAGATAATTAGCTACCTGAGCAATCACCTAACGACTCATTTTGCAACACGGAAGCAAACAACTTTGGCAAAGGCATAGCATAACTAACAGATCATTTTCAGAGTCAGGAAACTGTTCAAAACTGTCTTGCCCTCTCTTGGCAAGATTTGACAGTCCTGCTTATCCATGTCTGGATGTCATGTAACTTGTCAGTCATTGAGGCATTGTTAGTTCCTTGCCCAAAGGCCAGTTTTGCCAAGAAGAAAACAAGCTCCAAGTGAAGTGTCTTCAGTGCTCAACATTCTCTAGAGAATAGATTGGTACTGTCAGAAGCAATCATATGTCATGTCAACAGAACCCTAAATTATTTAAATGCCATTTCCACAGATCCTTGAAGTGGTTAAAGATTACCTATTTAGACACAATACAATCTCTATGTATCTAAATAACCTAATAGATCTGACTGTATGTACAAAAAACATAAACAACTATTGACCTATAATAATAAATACCTATATAACTTGAAGACTAAAACTTCATGCCAGAATATTAAATAATCTGTAAACAAATGTGCAACAAATGAGGACAAGGACCTCAAAATGTAAACAATCTATAAGTATCTTGATCCGAGGTAGGAATAATATATAATACAATATGAAAATATATCCTAAAAATTGTACCAATATACAAAATGTCCTAAACCGAGATAGAAACATGCATATACACAATCTGACAAAATAACTTTGCATATTTATATAATGGTAAACAAAAGTAACAAATATAATTTGAACTTGTACCAATATAAAAAACTATACCAATGTAAATTATCCGTAAATAATAGCTCACAAGTATTCATTCTATTACCCACTATTCCCACTATTACTATACTTTTTTTTTCAACAAACATATTTTTCACCCCAACCCTCTATATATTACAAGTAATAATCAACAACTCCTAAACAGTGTTCAAAATACCATGGACAAACTTTTTTGGGAGGGGGGTATTGTCTTCTAGAATTGTTTCCTGCTGAAATGGAGGTGATATACTCTTAATGAGATCCTGCAAAAGTAAAGAGATGGTTAAGTTTCAAAATTACAGTCTAATATAGTTTCAAACAATTTGCGAATAGTCAAGAGGGCTTTTTTGTTTTGTTTTTTGTTTTGTTTGTTTGTTTCAAAGTTCTTATTTGGAATTCTGGCCAGAATGTCATGAGAAAGTGCACCATTTCAGCAGCTGGTACCTAAAAATGCAGTCTTATAGTAGTGCTGTCAGCATCACAATGTCATCTCAACTAGGTGCAGTTGTTGCTGTGGGGCCTCATCTTTTTCCTGGAAACTTCAAAGATTACTGTAGGAAAATGATCTGTAGGAAAATCTATTGTTCATCATGGAAAACTTAAACATCACTCATATAAACATAATTCAATGAAGAATATGATATAGACAAAATATTCATGAAGAAAGTAAAATTTTTCCTTAAGTCTTCCTTCTGTCCCATACCAGATAGCTCCCGATATGACACAGAAACTCTGAATGTTCCTTTTAACAACAAACTTCGATTTAAAGAAGTACAGAGCCATTGTTCAACCCCAAAAGCAGCTGTATGTGTGTGTGTGTGTGTGTCTGTCTGTCTGTCTCTGTCTGTGTCTGTGTAAATGTAAGTATAACCAGTACCTTTATACATAATCCATATTCAATTTTCTAGATTTTTTTTTAGTGGATAGCTATTTTTCCTTCTGTCAGAATTTAATATCCAGGGTCACTTAAATTTTTGATGAGGTTTATTTTCCCACAAAGATAAGATCAGAACCCTGTCCCAACCCTATATGGCTTTCCTTACCACCTATTTGGTTGTCACCATTGTGTATGAGCTCTTATTTCTCTTTTTCAAGAGGATTCTCCTTTTCAAAGAGAATCTTTATTAATTATGATGGTATCCATAATTTTTCTTCTCCTGTGGAAACAAGAGCAAAACCCCTTCCCCAATGTAGCATATCTCCTGGTTTCCATTGTGAGGTGAACACATCCTTGAATTATACTCATTGATTCAATTCAGAAGTTTTTTTTCCCATTATCAAATGCCTCTCTGCTGCTGTTGTTCCTTTCTCATTAGTGTTAAGAAAATTAAAACTTAATAAAGCATTGTGCAATCTATTTCTGGGAGTATTTTCCATCCCATTCTGCTTGTTCAGAATATCCTTTTTAGTACAATTTGAACTTTCTATAACTGCCTGGCCTGTAGGATTATTTGGTATACCTGTAATGTGCTTTATATTATAATAAACAAAAAAAACCTGCTTCAATTTCTTAGATACATATGAGGAACCATTGTCTGTCGTTATTTGTGCCGGTATACCCATGATGGCCATAACTTCCAATAAATGTGTGATTACTGAATCAGCCTTTTCCTGAGCTCAAGACAGTCACCCATTGAAAACCTGAAAATGTGTCTATGATGTGGTGTCCATATTTTCATTTACCAAATTCCGCAAAGTAGAACACAACCATCTGTCAAATCTCATTTCTCTGAGTATCTTTGGGGAACTCCTTGCAGCCAACTGTGTTTGATTATAGAAAGCACAAGGAGGAAACCTCTTTATAATCTCCTTGGCTTGTTGCCATGTAATAGAAAACTCGTTCTTTAAACATTTGCTATTGACATGATGCTTTTTATGACATTCTGAGGCCTGTGACATGCTTCCAATTAATAATTGATTAATTTATGCATTACCTTGTGATAGAGGACTTGGCAGACATGTATGGGATCAAATGTGTGTTATGTATATAGGAAAAAGCTTATTCCTGAATATATCTTGCACCTGGATGAATAATGAAGTCAATTCCATATCATCTGGTATAAATTCAACAGTTTCAATATGCAAGACAACTATTTCTGCATATTGTGAATCAGTAACTATATTGAGAGATTCTTTAAAATCCCTTAGTACCATAAGAATATCATATAAACCTGCCTTCCCTGATTTATTTGAATTAGTATAAAATGTATGGGTTCCAGTTATGTGTGCATCACGTGCAGTTCAGGGAAGAATTCAAGAAGTTCTCTTTATAAGGTTAACTCTATTACTTTTGGGATAATAGCTATTAATTTCTTTCAAAAACTATCACAAGGCCTGTCCCAGGGTTCATTGTCTTTCCATATTTTTTTTATTTCTTTAACAGTAAAAGGCACTATAATCTCTTCTAGTTGATGAAGTCTCAATTTACATTTTATAATTAATTCAGAGACCTTTGCCACAAAAGTTTTTAACTTTTTACTTGGTTTATATGGTAAAAAATCCATTCTAAGATAATATTATCCCTCTGCATTAAAATTCTTATAGGAGAAATTCTGGAAGGCAATGTGACTAGAATACAATTAAGATTTGGACTCACCCTATCCACATGTGCCTCCTGTGATTTCTCCTCAACAATCGTCAATTCCTTTTCTGCTTCAGCTATTAATTCTCTGGGATGATTCAAGACTTTATCACCATTTAAGGTTTTGTTTAAATGAATTATTAGATAAGGTGTTATCCCAACAGTTGGTTCTAGACTGGAAATGTCTCCTAATAATCTTTGAAAGTCATTAAGAGTCCACATCTGGTCTCTCCTAATTTGTGCGTTTTGTGTTCTAATTTTCTGTAAACCTATTCTGTAATCATGGTAATTAACAGAATCTCTTCTTTGAATCTTTTCAGGAGCAATTTGTAATCGCCATTTAGGCAAAACTTTCTTTACTTCTCCAAACATCCTTTCTAAAGTATCTGTATTTGAATCAGATAACAAAATGTCATCCATGAAATGGTAGATTATAGACTTAGAAAATTGTTTACGTATTATTTCCAATGGCTGGCTGTCAAAGTATTGAGCATTTCCTGTGGGAGGGCAGACCATCGATATCTCCTATTAGGCTGAGAATTATTATAAGTAGGCACTGTAAAGGCAGACTTTTCTCTATCCTTTTCTTGTAAATGTATAGTGAAGAAACAATTCTTTAAATCAATAAATACGAGAGGCCAACCCTTTGGTAACAAAGAAGGGAGAGGAATTCCAGATTGTAGATTGCCCATATGTTTAATAACCTTGTTGATAGCCCTCAGATCTGTCACTATTCTCCATTTTCCAGATTTCTTTTTAACAACAAATATAGGAGAATTCCAAGAGCTGATATATTCTCCTATATGTCAAGCATCTAGTTGCTTTTGTACCAGCTATTCTAAAGCCTGCATTTTTTCCTCAGTTAGAGGCCACTGCTTAACCCATATTGGTTTTTCAGTTAACTATTTTCAAGGCAGGGCTTTTGTTACCTCTGAAGTTTTATCAATTGCTTTGTGTTCTTGTACAGCCCGAATGGCTGGTGTCTGTTGTCTATAATATCTTCTAATATTTTCCCCAGAAACATAAGTTTTAGGGGCTACAGAAATGTTAATCTGGGTATTAACAGCTGTCTTTCAGTGAATTCCATTCCATTCAGTGAGTAGGCAATGTCTCACACATACACTGTAAGTGACCCCAATAAAACTCATTGGTTTACGAAGTTGGACTTTCATAGTATCTGTACTTTGATATGTCATGGGTTCCCTATCTGTGGTTCATAGACATATATGTTGTGCCTCGCCAGGAAAAGTTTTGTCACATAAGAGCTAGACTGGCTAGCCACCGAGCTCCAGGGGTCTCCCTCTCTTCATAACCCCACATCTTGTGGGTGACACAAACCTAGCTGTAATAGGTTATGACCCCACAAATTCACTGCAATATTGGCTATATATGGCTTTAGTCCTCCTATTTGCCCTTCTGGCCCTATGCATTCAACCCATCTCATGCTTTGTTTTAATGAGATAGGGTTCCAATTCCCAGGAACTGAACATCTACCTCCTGGAGAGACCAATTCGGATGCCAAGATTCTGCAGTAATGGTACTTACATCTGCACCCATGTCTAATAAGCCTTCAATAAAAATACCATTTATACAGACTCTTAGCTTTGGTCTTTGATCATTTATAAACGTCTGCCAGAATATATGTTACCTTTGGGCTACTGGAGTTCTTGACTCATCCTCCACATATATCCCATCATTCAGACCAGTATTGCTTTTTACAGCAAGATTGGATTTTTTTACTTTTCTGCCGAGAACCATTTTCCACAGTAACTGGGAATGACAGGACCACATTTGTCATGGTGGCCTGTAAGAGGCCCCCCACACCATTTCCTGATGGTATCAGGATGCTTTGTCTATCTTTCATTGACCTACATTCATTGGTCCAATGTCGGCCTTTGCCATACCTCCTACTTATACCTGAAGGCTGAATCCTCCTATTTCTGCCATTCCCAGAGGAGACATAATTCCTAGAAATCTGTTGTCTAAAATCTCTTCTCAGATGTTCCATTCTACTACAATTAAAACATTTGATATTTTGATGTCTTCTCTTATCAGTGAAAATTGCTTCTTCTAACCAAGCTTCAGTACCATAGTCAAGTGTCTCAACATTCATTGTATGCAAGAGCCATTCATCCATGGGTGCTGAAAAACACAAGTTACTAATGCATTTAAACAACCAAGTTACTAGCCAATTCTTTCCTGCTCTGTAGTCTTTGTTGAGCACTCTATGCAGAGAAGTGCAAAATGATGAGAACTAAGAAAACTTTCTTTGAAATATTATTAATCAGAGTTTTGTGACCTTGTAGAGAACAGCATAAGGAATTGATGAAGGTTCACTTTTAATTCAAGAATGTGAGTGAGGAAGAGAAATGGAGGAAGTTAGAATAATCTTTAAGAGTATAAAAAGAGAAGAAAAAAAGTTCTGAAAATTTAGCAAGGTTGAGGGACATGGTTTATTGGGTTTTGTTGTTGTTGTTTACTTTTTTGATAAAGGAAATGAACTTAAATACATATATAGGAATAAGGTTTGCAGGCCAGAAGAAACAAACAAATGAATGGAGAATCAGGGATAGAGAAAAGCACAGTGGAAAGGAAAGAACAAGGAAAGAAGGCATATTTTAAATTTCTTAATTGAGTGCATCTCTATTGCCTCACAGTATTACTCCTTTTGGTAAAGGAATTGACCTCTGTGACCCTCCTTCTCTACACATACAGAGCAAGAATCCAGTCAATACCTAGCCATAATCTTGAAACAAGGAAGATATAATATAACAAACATATAATGCAACACTTACCTCAGTGCTTAACATGTAGCTGCCACTTATTAAATACTGTTTTATAACTTACTGATATTGGTATGGGTCTATCCTCAGTAAAGAGTATAGAGATGCTAACTTCTGAACAAGCATGAGATAAATAACTCTTGTGAACAAAGAGTCTTGTAAAAGTGCCAGGTTTTGCTTTTATTAAATAGGAGATAAAAAAATCCCAAATTAATGGAATGTGGTGAAATTGAATGAGACCATGCACACAAAGCCTTCTGCACATTCACAATACATAAATATTTATTAAATGCTGGGTAACTTACTATTACTATCACAATGTGTCCATCATAAATATTGTTTTAGAAGACCTTGCAGGTATTCTGTTAGTAGTTGTATGCATGTCTCCTCTTCTCCCCAATAATATTAATATGTAGTTAATTCTCATACTTATTAGTATAGTATGAACCACAAGTATATTTGGCAAAGCTTTGGTAATTATTTAGAGGTACATAAATGAATATATGTATAAATTGCTAGTTGCTGAACAACAGTTTTGTCGAAGTTTAAATCCTTCCAGTCTTAAGGAAAACTCATTAAGACAAAGGATGTTAGAAAGATGATAAACAATAGGATGCTCTAAAAGGAAGTAAAACATTCCATCCTCCAGTGAAATTCCTTAAGGTCAGGAAGTAACCAGTTTCAAAGTTGTAGAAAGACCCTGAAATTAACAAAATACACTAGGCTCCTCTTTAAACAGAGGCTGCTTGTTAATTTCCCAGACACTCAGACCCAAAATAATCACAGAGAAACAGTATTAATAATAATACCATTTGGTCGATAGCTTAATTATATTGCTAGCTAGCTCTTATATCTTTGAATAACCCATTTTTATTAATCTGTGTATTACCACAATGTGGGTGTAGCCTAGCAGTAAGGTTCCATCCAGCATCCAGCATCTGTCTCCTCCTGAGGCTACATGGCTTCTCATTGATTCTATCACTCTCTCCTCCTCTATATGCTTGAAATTTCTGCCCTGATCAATTCTAGGCTGCAATAGTCCCAAAGCAGTTTCTTTATTAACTAATGGCATTCACAGCATACAGAGAGGAATCCCACATCACTCCTGCTTCCCCAAGCATATATAATCTGTAAGGATTGCTAAGAGATACTCTCAGAAAGGCTGAGCTTCCTAGAAGGGTCTCAGACTAGCAGGCCACCTAGAAGCAACAAATTAGCACAAATGCTTTGAAGAGGCTCAGACCAAATGAACTATTCAGAAAAAGACACTATCATATCTTTTGAACTTTTTTCAAATTGTGTGGGTTGGATTAAGTTTTAGTGAGGGTTACTATCAGTATAATAAAACACAATGACCATAGTAACTTGTGGAAGAAAGACTTTATTTGGCTTACATATCTACATCATAATCCATTGTTGAAAGAATTTAGGGTAAGAACTCAAGCAAGGCCATAAACTGGCGGCAGGAGTTAAGGCAGAGGCACTGAAGGTGTATTGTTTTCTGACTTGCACATCATGGCTTGCTTAATCTGATTTCTCATAGAACTGTCCAGGGGTGGAGAGTTGAGCCCACCCACAATGGGCTGGTCCCACTCATGTCAGTCACTGAATTATAAAAAATGCCTTACAGACTGAACTTATCTTATGTAGGCATTTTCTTAATTGAGGTTCCCTCCTCTCAGGTGACTTTGGTTTGTATTAAATTGATATAAAACTATGCAAGAAAGGTTTCCAGCTTTCTTTTTTATAGCCCATCCATACTGTGGTGGACTTTTGGGAATGCAGCTACTTTTGAGTCATCTACTCTCCTGTAAGTAACCACATGCATATCCGGTATTAGTCAGGGTTCCCTAGAAGAAAAGAACTGAGAGATTAAATCATGTCTGTCTAAGTATGATTTTATATAATACATATGATTGTATATTATATATGATCACATAATACATATTATATATAATTATAATATAATAAAATAACATGATTATATTATACAATCATATATAATATATACAGTTTTATATAGTATACATAATTCATGTATATGAATCATATATTGGTTCTATTTATTATGTGTGTTTATATATACAAAACAAATACATGTTTTATCAATTAGAGTCAGTTACAGGCTGTGATTTTGACAATCCAACAAAGGCTGTCTCATGATGAAAAGGCCAAGAACATAATAGTTGACCAATCCATGAGGCTAGATGTCTCAGCTGATATTCAATCTATGTTGAAATCTTGAAGAAGTATTTTTTAGCATCAGTGAAGGAATAATTCGACAATAGTATAGATGATCTTACCAGCAAGATTAAAGACAAACAGAAAACTATGCTATAGCTTCCTTCTTTCATGTCCATTTGTGTAGGCTATCATCAGAAGGTATGACCAAACTAAGGGTGTTTATTCTCACCTCAAATGTATCAGATTGAGGATGGATCTTCCCACTTCAAATGATCCAATCAACAAATTCCCTCTCAGGTGTGACCATGTGATTCGGTTTTAGTTGATGTCATCACAGGTCCACAACTTGTTGATTTGGCCCATGATAGTATTTTTCACATGTCATGCTTGATTTCCAAATGAAAGAAATAAGCAGGTCATAATTCCATCTAGAATGATGTCATCATCGTATGTACAACTATAAAGTTGTTTCATATATATTTATCATTATATATATATATATATAGTGAGAAATACTTAGTCATTTAGTGTCTCATAAATTAAATGTAACAAAGCCCACTGAAATTATCTTATTCTATGTTATATTGATATAGGAGGTACTTCTGTCTATGTGGTAGTTTCATTGGTTGGATAAAGAAACTGCCTTGGCCTTTTGATAGGGCAGAAATTAGGTGGAGTAGACTGAACTGAATGCTGGGAAGAAGGCAATGTGGCAGACGCCATGAAGCTCCTCCCTGAGACTGACACTGATTAGAATCTTTCCTGGTAATCCACGACCTAGTGGTCTTGCACAGATTGGTAGAAATGTGTTAGATCAGGAGGTGAGAGTTGGACAAGAAGAAGCTAGATATAATAGTCCAGACAGTAATTTAATTAATACAATTTCTGTGTGGTTATTTCCGGGGTTAAGCTAGTCAGGCAGTGGGACATGGCCCACTCGCCTCATTACAACAGAATGAAGCTTTGTAGTTATGTTAGATTATTTAGATGTGCGTGGTTATATTTCAGATAGGCATTCTTCATTTCTTTCAAAGACTACAGAATATGGCATTTGAAATGATTTAATAACTTAGGACTTTTCATGACAATGAGACACATCTGCTCCAGGGAGCACCAAACTACTTTAAGAGGAAGATGGGCATCAAAGAGGCTTTTTATGGAGTTGATTAGCCATTTGGGCTAGAAACTGCTCTTGCCTGGACTGCTTCACTGGACATGCAGTACCCACAGAGAGATGACTGCTGAACTTGCCTAAAGGTGAGATGATCCTTTGGGGTTCCTGTTTCATAAAAGAGTCTGTGAGACATTCTGCAGGACACAGAAGAAAGTGACAGAACTGTCTTTGAATTGTCCTGCTTCATGAAAAAGTCTGCAGGATACTGTGGGCCTGTAGGCTGAAGATGGATGCCCCAATGGTACAGAAAATCTTTGGGTGACTGTCCAGGCAGTGAGATGTCTCTGTCATTTCTAGAGTTTTAGAAGATGCTTACTTCTTGTTTACTTAGGTAATATCTCCATCTGTAGTCTTTGGTGGAGTTAAAGAATAGATATCTAGTTATAGTTTCCTTTGTTATAATAAAAGATAAAATAGATGTAAATATTGTAACTGTAATTCTTGCTTGATAACTGGTTTGTTATATGCAATATTATTATGTTAAAATGAAAGCCTTACTTTTTGTTTAAACAGAAAAGGGGAAATGATGTAGGAGGTTCTTCTGTCTATGTGTTGCTTTCATTGGTTGAATAAAGAAACTGCCTTTGTCTCTTGATAGAGCAGCACTTAGGTGGGCAGAGTAGACAGAACAGGATGCTGGGAAGAAGGGCAAACAGGTAGATGCCATGAAGCTCTTGCCTGAGACTGACACTGGTTAGAAACTTTCCCACTAAGCCACGACCTCGTGGTGTTACACAGACTGGTAGAAATGGGTTAAATCAAGATGTGAGAGTTAGCCAATAATAGACTAGAGATAATGGGCCAGTGATGGGGAAACTATCAACCAATCACATCTAGTTAGGGTGTGGCTACCTGGGGTCCAGGTAGCAAAACCAGGAGGACACTGGTGCCCTCACTTTCCATGTGGTGTCTGCCAGATAGATAGGACTTCAGACCTCCCCCTCTTGTAGCATGAGTTTCCCTTTTTTAACCATTAAAAAATACCCCTTCTTCTTGAGCTGGCTTGGTTATTTATCATACCAACCTAATTCCCTGACAGGCCAGGCGGTAATTTAATTAATACAATTTCTGTATGGTTATTTCGGGTGTAACCTAGCTGGGTGGCGGGATGCAGGCTGTTCCTCCTACTACATTATGTCAAATGATAAAAAATATAGGAAACAAAACATAAATAACTGCTTAATTGCTAATGTGTGTATTTATGTGCACAAACACACTTAAAACATAAATGCTTAAATCAGTCATAATGTTTATTTCTGCTACTGTTCATGTGATATTACCTGAACATTATTAAATAAGTGGTATTTATAAACACCTTTCTCTACTATCCATTCTGTACTTCCTCTAAACATTTGGTTTCCACTAAGGCCCACTAGTATGTAAAACAAAAACTATCTTTCAAAGGGAAAATAGCTGTGAGCAGATGACAAGAGAATCTTGATTGAAAAGTCAAAGGGTCTTCTCTATGGTCTATTTACCAGGGCCAGCTAAAGGTTCCAAGTAAAATCCCTATCTGCCACTTATACCTCAAGTACCATTGGGTAAGCAGAAAAAAACTCAGAGCTTCCTTTTTCCATGCTTTTTTGTAAAAGATAGGCATCGACCAGAAGGTGTGGGTCTTCTTAACTCAAATCATACCATCAAGAATATTTCTCATAGGTATGCACAGTTACTTGGGCTTTAGTTAACTCCAGATGCAGTCTAGTTGACAAACAAGATTGAAAATCACATAACCCAGTAAATCTCGTCGTTTCATCATGGTTAACTTTAGTGTTATCCTTACATAGATCAGCCATTGGTTCTCTATTTGAGGTGACTTAATGTTTGATCTCATATCACCAGAAATAGTATCACACAACAGTTTTTCTTAAAATTAAGTGCTCATAAAAATGGGTAAGATGACTAAGTGAGTAAATACTTGCAGCTGAACATGATATCCTGAATAGATCCCTGGGAATCATGACCAAAGAAAAGAATCAATTCCTGAAGGTTATCTTTTGATCTCCCCCCAAATATAATGCCATGTTTCTACCCCTGCATTACAAAATCAATTTTATAAAAATGTTAAGGATTGAGTTATGAATAATTTAGAAAAATATAGAAAGTAAAATGCATGGCAATTTAATAAGTACAGAGAACAATAGAAAAAACATTACATATTGGATTGAAACCTAAAATACTACATCCATTAATTTTTTCAAATTTCTTTTTACTGTTTTGTTTCCTAACACAATTATATTGTTCATGCAATTTTTTAGAATATTATTATTTACAAGTTGGTTTTGGGATACTATTATTTATGAGTTGGTTATATAGATTGGGAATAACCTAGGACATGTTTGAAAACATTGCTACACTATATCCCATCTAATGAGTTCCCAAAAATTCTAAAATCAAAACCAGCCATCTAAGACCCAAAATAGACCTTGTTTTGGTTTTTGAGATGTTCTTGTATTATGGCTAATTCATAATTTGAATGTTAATGAATTTTGGCATAAATTCCAGGACTTGGATAATAAATGTCAAGTTTCCTGATTTCTGCATTCTCATAAAAATGCATTTTTGTTTCTTGTGTTTAAAATGGAATGGAAAATGTGCCTTGAAGCATTCAGAAATACATCAAAACTGAACTTACTTGACAGCTGAATCATAAATAATAAAAAAACTTGATGTTTCACAGAATGATCTCATTGGTGGGCATTGGTTATCATTATAAGACACATTGTAATGCATGTATTTATGTATCCCATATACCATCAAAGATTTTTCAAAATATCTTCCATATGAGCCCCTCCAAAACTGAAGTATAAAAGTTACTTTGAGCTGATAGCTGCTTTTTAAACTTTATATTCCCCAGTAGTTCTGAGCAGATATGTTCGCATCAATTCCTCATTTAGGCAACTAGAGTAGAAAATGTCTACTGTATGCCACACAGAAGACAGTCCTTGGCTTTAGGGTTTTAAGAGTAAGAGACTGAGCTTTACAAAAGCTTGGGTAGAAATTCTTTTGCATTTCTTATATACCTGACTAATATTGAGTGTGTGTCAATGAAAATTCAAACTGGAGATTATTACATTGTTGGAATATTCTGCTATTAAATTTGCAGTCCACCATATCTGGACAGCTCTCTGGGCTGAGCAGAAAATGGGTAGTTCTTATATAGCAGGGCTCCCTCCCGCCCTATCTGGATGGTTCTCTCTCTAGACCTGAGGCCTGATGTTATCTGAAAGCTGTCGCTAAGCTTGGATGTCTGACCTTTGACACACATCCCTACAGATGCTCTCACTCTGCTGCCCATATGATAACTAGCTATCATGCTTTATGATACGAACATGCTGCCAAATGTAGACTAGGTGATATCTCAGCTGCTGTTCCAATCCAATTTGTATGCCCTCACTCTAGAATAAAATTGAGCTGTATTACTGAAAGTGTATCATGGAAAATTGTTTCCAACAACCTTCTGAATCTTGCTCACTCTCTTCTATTTCCCTCTCCCTTGAAAGGACGAGGAGGATGAGGCTGCCAATGATCTCTGAGTAAGGAGACCCATAGTAAATGTGGTATAGGAGGTCCTTCTCTCTATATGTTGCTTTCATTGGTTAATGAATAAAGAAACTGCCTTGGCCTAGTTGATAGGGCAGAACTAAGGTAGGCATAGAAGAGAGAACTGAATTCTGGGAGGAAGAAAGCAGAGTCAGAGACACGCAATGTATCTTCCACCTCAGACTGATGCTGGTTGGAATCTTTCTGGGTAAGCCACTGCCATGTGGTGATATTCATATTAATAGAATGGGTTAAATCAAGATGTGAGAGTTAGCCAATAAGAGACTAGAGATGATGGGCCAAGCAGTAATTTAATTAATACAATTTCTTTGTGGTTATTTGGGGGCTAAGCTAACCCCGTGGCTGGGAAGAACAAGCGGGCCCTCTCTACAACAATTGGTGCTCCAACATGGATAACTAACTCCATGTAATACTTGAGAGGGCTTAAAAAGAAATTCTAGAATATATATGTGTGTGTATATATATATATATATATATATATATATATATATATATATATATATATATATTTAGAGAGAGAGAGAGAGAGTTTAACACAGCTTTTTGCTGTTTGATGGCAGTGTGCCACAGAGAGATCTACCTGACTCAGCAGCCACATCAGGAAAATAGTGGCAGTTTTAAAATGCCAGCATTTGGGGCTATGCTGCTAGTGCAACCTCTGGTTCTTGTGGGAAACAGAGCATCTGGTTGGGGTTTGTGAATAAAGTGTGACGGCTTGCTTGATGGAAATGTGGACTTGCTGTGTGCCTGGAAGTGGGGCAGAGTGCTTGGCTCAGAGGCACAAGCAGCTCTGGAATGCTGGACTGTGCCGAGTGAGCAGGAAGTACCATATTTATCACAATATCACAGTTTAATGCTGCGAGAGCTCCTTCCCCTCCTTCAGCCAATAACCTTTAAGATACCAGCCCATTTGGATGTGGTCTCTTTTGCTTTAAAAAGCAGCAGTAGCCCTGCTCTCGCTCTCCTCCCTGGTTCCCACAGTCATCCAGACACAGTGTGCTGCTGCTGCTCTACTGGCCACCACACTACCAGATAGCCATCCAAGCTTGTTTCCTTGGCTTTATGTTTGGCTGTGGTATGCTGCTAGGTTTCAGCCAGTCTTCTTGGAATTACTTTGGCTGGTATGTGTGCTCACTGTCATTATTCCACTATTCTGAGTACTTAGTGACAGCTGTGGATAACCCCAAAAGTCTCTCCTTGGATTCCTTCCTCCTGAATCACAGTCTGGAGTACAAGATGGCAGCTCTTTCTTCCTGGATAGAATTCACACTTGAAAATATCTTTTGGCCAGAACTGAAGCAAATCACCTGGCTCAGCACCACTGGGCTGCTGATGGTGGTGTTTGGAGAATGCCTGCAGAAAGTGGCCATGTTTACAGCTGGCTCTAATTTCAACCACATGGCGCAGAGTGAGACGTCAGGCACCCACACTCTGGTGATGATCAGGGTTTATGCCTGATTCCAGCATCCTTCCTATGTGTGGTGCTTTTACTGGAGTATCAGAACCCAGGTGATTCTTTGTAACCCCATCTGCAGTGTTGTCTATGCTCTGACAGTGTGGTGCTTCTTTCGTGATCACGTTGAAGAGGAAGAGATCATGCTGATTCACTTTTTTGGGAGGAATACTTGGAGTATAAGAAGTGGGTGCTCATGGGTCTACCTTTCATAAAGGGAGTCAAGGTGGAGCCATGATGGGCAGAGGCCTATGGGGCCAGGGAATATCTGGTCGTACACAGCCTAGGACAGAACTGCTTCCAGTTGGCCACTGCAGAATGAGTTTATTAACCATTTTATATGTAACTAATTAATCCTCAGAATGTCACCCAAGACCTAATGGTCAGAAGGCCTTAGGACCACAGGGACCACTGCAGCACTCACTTGTGCAGAATGAAGGTAGAACACAGATAAACAGTGAACAAGGAAAGTGTCACAACAGTCCCATCAGTGCCCTTTCTACAGTGGGTGGGGTGAGGACCCAAGCCACAATCTCATATGCCCTCAGGCTAGAGTGTATTTACAGTGTGACCAGGACACATAGGAGAGGACACTGCACTCTGTATCACTCATGTCAGAATGTGTAGCCCAGGCTGGCCTCGAACTTGTGACCCTCCTGCCTCTACATCCTTCAGCAAATACTACCAGCATGTGCCACCACAGTGCTGTGGTAGAATGGTCTGTATTCTGTCAATTATATTTTAAATTAAAGCTGATTGGCCAGTAGACAGGCAGGAAGCATAGGTGGGACAACAAGACAGGAAGTAGAGGTGGGTCAATGAGAACAGAATTCTGGAAAGGAGGAAGTCCATTCCTCTGTAGTTGTGACCCTGCCCAAGAAGAAGCAAGATGTGACTGCATCACTGAAAAAGGTACTGAGCCATGTGACCAACATTTACTAGAATAATGGGCTAACATAAGTTATAAGAGTTAATAAGAAGCCTTAGCTAATGGGCCAATCAGTTTATAACTAATGTAGACCTCTGTGTGATTTCTTTGGGACTTAACAATTGCGGGAACTGGGCAAGACAGAAAACCCCAACAACAATTTAAGATTTATACTGAGCAGGCAAACAGGAAGTACCGTATTACCCCTATGAATGATGCAACTTAACTTTTTAAGATGTGCTTAGCATTTTAAGACGTTCTCCTGGATAGTAAAGAATTACAGATTCACAATAGGACAGATTCAGACATAAAACAACTTTAAATGGGTCACAATGTTGGATAAATGTATGTAGGTTTGGGAGAGAGAAGAAAAAGTGTATAGAGAGTTGGAAAAGAAGGAAATCATTTTTTAAAAGTCTTTAAAGAGACAGAGTACAGACAGTCATAGATTAAAAGGAGTAAAGAAAAATAAGCCATGAAAAGATGAAAAATTCACAGAGAGTCTAGATTATGTATATCATTGTGTTTTCTTTGATTTTTTTGACTGTGAACAACCTAAGTACAAAGAGACATTTCATTGTATGGGCAGCTAAGCTAAACCAGCATATATATTACATAGGTATTTTGACTTCAGAATTAGGATCTAAGGACATGATGCTTGGGAAAAGAGATTCTTCTTTTGTTTTCACAGAAGATGAAAACTTGTGGATTGCTTCAAGACAAATATGGTTTGTAGACCATGCCCCTCTTAAGGTCACCGTGAACACCCTCAAAAAAATTACTTCACCCATCTTCTGGCTGAGATGAACCTAGCACACAGGATACACCATGAATGACCTGATTGTTAACAGCACCCCCAAACAGCAGAATGCAGTATGGACAAAACTAAGCCCATATTCCCAAATATTGTTTATAAGTGACCTTTTACATTTAAAGGGGAATATGATATAGATATGAGTAATTTGCATTGGTATGAATCTTGGGTTATTGACACAAATGTAAGGTCAATTTTGTTATATGTGTATGGATTTCTGATCTTGACTAAGATATTGTGTTTGTGTAGCTAATATAAAATGTAATGTATAATTAAGAAATTCAGGTTAATAGATAATCATCTTTAATTGTCAAGCTTGTAGTCATGTTAGATTTTCTATATGTATAGATATATATTTCAGTTAGATAGGTCTTCTTCAAATTTTTTAGAGACCTTCAGAATATGGCACTTAAAATGTTTTAATAACTTAGGACTTTTATGATAATGAGACACGTCTGCTCCTGGCAGCACAAATTATTACGAGAGAAAGATGGACATCAACAAGGCTCCTTAGCCATTTGGGCAAGAAACTGCTCTTGTCTGGACTGCTTCACTGGACTTGCAGTACCCACAGAGAAATGACTGCTGAACTTGCTTAAAGGTGAGATGGTTCTTCAGCATTACTGCTTCATGAAAGAGTCTGTGAGACATTCTGCAGGACACAGAAGAAAATGACTAAAAACTGCCAATATAGGTGGAACTGTCTTTGAAATTTCCTGCTTCATTGAAAAGTTTGCCAGACACTATGGGCCTGAAGGCCAAAGATGGATGCCCCAATGGTACAGAAAAACTTTGGGTGACTGTCCAGGCAGCAAGATATCTCTGTCGTTTCTAGAGTTTTAGAAGTTGCTTACAATGCACTTCCTTCTTACTTAGGTAATATTATATCCTTCTGAAGTCTTTGATGGAGTTGAAGAATTTATAGTTATAGTTTTCCTTAGTTATGATATAAGATAAAGTAGATATAAATATTATAACTGTAATTCTTGCTTGATAACTGTTTTATTATATGTAATTTTACTATGTTAAGGTAAAAAGGCCTTCCTTTTTGTTAAAACAGAAAAGGGGAAATGGTATAGGAGGTCCTTTTGTCTATATGTTGCTTTCATTGGTTAATAAATAAAGAAACTGTCTTGGCCTAGCTGATAGAACAGAGTTAAGGTAGGCAGAGAAGATAGAACTGAAATCTGGGAGGGAAAAAAGCAGAGTCGGAGAGACGCCATGAATCCTCTGCCTGAGATGGATGGTGGTTAGAATCTTTCCTGGTAAGCCACTGCCACATTGTGATATACAGATTAATAGAAATGGGTTAAATCAAGATGTAAGAGTTAACTAATAAGAGGCTAGAGATAATGGGCCAAGCAGAGATTTAAGTAACACAATTGCTGTGTGGTTATTTCAGGGCTAAGCTAGCTGGGCACCTGGGAAGAAAAAGTGAGCCCTCTCCCTACAACATAAATGAACAACAAAATCAAAGGCAAGAGAACCAGTAAGAGTAAAGTGTCCATGACAACAGAGTTGAAGAGACAGACGTGAGTATGTCATTAGATGGCACTGCTTGGATTTTCTTGTCATAAGAAGACCTCATGGATACCATACATAGCATTTCCAGTCAAAATATGAGGTCCTTAAAACTTAGATGTAAGAAGTTAAGAAATTGGGGCATATTAATTTAATTTTTATTTTACAGAAGGACTTAACTGAAAATCACTTAAGGAAAATAAAAGACAGTTTACAATATTTTGTGAAATTGAGGCTATAAGTCCTTTCAAACTAAATTTTAAAATTTCTTTTGAATCAACACATAAGTAGTCATCCATGAGTTCTCTATTCTAATATAAAATATTAAGAATGATCCTAAATTAGAGTTTTTCACTTTCAAAATTTTAAACATTAGATGAAAGATAGCCCCCATACATCATATCTCACATATGACTTTATCATGTGCTTATAAGAACCATTTGTAAATATTGCAGCAAGTTGATGTTCACACATAAAAAAAATAAAAAAATCTTGCTAATACAAAATATTTAACTAAATATGTTAGGATTAGCACAAAATTGCAAATTGGAGATTTTCATACTTATTCTCTGGATTTGCATAAATACGTAAAGTTTATTCCAAAATAAAAGTTCTTCTACATTCTCATAAAATTGATTACTCACATACTATTTATTTTCTCCCATGACCTTTCTGTTGAATGACAAATTCTTGTATACCAAATTGAATACTCATATGAGAGTCAACATAAGCCTGAAACAGATGCAAATGATGAAATTCTCTTCCTTGTATAATCATCAGTTCTAGAAATCACCTTTCCTGCCCACTTCTTTAATGGACCTCATTGGAACCCCTGGGGAAGTATGTAATACATCTTAAAAACTAGTATTCTGAGCCATGCTTTTAAAAAGAACAGGAGAATGTTATTTTCCTGTCTTCACCATAATTCAAATTAGACAAACATAGTGCTACCTTGTATGGTTCCCCTGGTGAATATATACAGTTCTCTGTGATAATTCATTAGTTAGATGACTTTATGCAAAAAAGCTATTCGAAGAGTGGTTAAGAATACTGGAAAAAGTCTGGTTTTCTTCGCAGTTCAGAAAACATATCTGTTCTCAGTTCTAAGCTTATATTTCCTTAGTTAACCTCAACCCAAACATTTTGCAGTATTATTCCTGTGATTTTATAATTCAAGGAGACATTTTCCTCTTCCTATGTTTGGAATGTTTAGAACAGGACTTGCATTTCGAACTCAGCTCTATTATTAACTGTGCTTAATTCACATTTAATTCCCTTTATTTCATGACTTAGCAATCAATATTTAACTAAATCTGTGATCAATGCCTTCAAAGTATCATAATTAGACTCTACTTTAAAATCACTTATATGTCCATGGGTAAAATCAATAATAAAACAAAAAGTAGATATGTTTTTCATGGTTTACTATATAATCATTTGTCCAGATAAAAAGTCTTATAGGTATTAACTAGCTCTTCTTTGGGCAGTGAGGTGACATAAGATTCCTTATAACATTTATAACTTATAAATTATAAGTAACAATTGTATGAACAACTTGCATTAGTTGTTGAATCCCAGTACACTGTTACCTTTGACTTGACATTGAGATAGCAATACCTTTCTGTGGCACTCCTCCTGACACAAGTTCATGCTGACAGCCATAATTTCCATCACTTTAATCCATCAGAGCCCTTCGATATCCTAATATGCTTCTTTCAAAATGATTACTTTGATGTATCACTACCCATAGCTTCCTACAACAATGTGTTCATTATTCTTGCTGCTTTTGTTTAAACCAAACTCTCTGCTTGTTTTCAACATCATTAGTAATTTATAGAGCAAATTGCAGTCACAGTCACACTGCTTCTCTCAGGGACTTTGCCCTTTACCTCTTTTAAAATTTAAAAAAAATAATTTGTTCATAGATAACACCTCCTTTGAAGCAGATAAAAGGAACAGTGGCATGTTGAATTTACAAATTACAGAAAATTCCAAATTTGTGGATGGTAACTGAGAGAGGCATGAGATTTGTGTAAGGAGGTACAAGGTTTTGTGATGTTTGTAGAACCAAACAGTGAAACCAGGAGGGAAACATGACTTTTTCCCCTGAGATAACAACAGTCCTTGTCTCCAATGTTGAACAGTAAGTTTAAGAGCATCTTAGGGAATAGCTGTTGAACCTCCAGAGAAGAGCTGAATGCTTCTGTTTAATGAACAAAGTCAGTTGTGACTTTCACAGTTTTGAGTATCCATTCCTTTCAGTTGTCTCCCATTTACTTCTCCAAATACTGGTTCCTTTTCAGTTTCTACCAAACATTACTCTGAGTAAAAGACAATTCTGTGGCCATATACAGACTAAGAGAAAGTTTTCTCCTTTCTGAAATAAATAATTTATATATTATTAAATAATTTATACACACCCTAATCTACTATTTTATGGTTTATTACTCACTTTAGTAGTTCTAGTACTTTAGTCCTATTTTGTTGTTCTAAATTATGTGGTCTTCTAGAGAGTTGAAAACATATTTCTTTAAACAGAGATATTTTGTCACCATTGGTTAATGTAAACACAATCATGAAACAGATTGCTTTTACCATATTTATAAAATAAATCTGATGGAAGTTATTCATATCTGTTGATTTATGATACTGATTATACACACCTGTTGTTATTTAATTTAGGCTCTTAAAGGCTACTGATTAATATGTAAGATTATATGTCCTGTAGAAATTTGAGGTATACTCTTATAATTTGAATGCATCATATTCTCTAAACAACTGTTAATAGTAAACATCATTTAGAATCCCAACTGCAGTGCACAATGCCTGTCTGCACTCTATGCACTACCATACAGTTCGCGAGCTTCAGGCAAGGGGCTGGAGGTTGAAACACACAAAGACACATAGACAGAGAGACAGAGACATGGACCTCTAGTCACTGGCAAGAAACCCCTTATTCAATAGCTCCACGGAGGCTTATATACCCAACACAGTCAGGTGGGCCAACAGGTGATAACCTTATTCTCTGATCCTCAAGGCAAGGGAACACGTGCTTGTGAAGCAGAGCTGGTAAACAACTTTGACACAGCATTCAGTAACCCAAATCAGAAGAAAAATAAAGGTCTCTAGCAGGGAAGAGCAGCTGGAGGCCAGGACTCCAAATGGTCCTAACATCTACCCCCTAAATTTTTTATAAGACAGAAGACCCTCCTGTCTTAGGTCATCTCAGAAGAGTAAACTGTTACCCATCTTTGGGAGACCCCTTCCCTTTCTTAGGCAGGCCCTCTTCTGTAGAAGTTGCCCATCTACGTAGTTTTCATTGTTTGTTCAGTATTTGCAACCAAACCTGGGGTACATCCTAGTTACTGGCCAACAGGCTCTAAAGGACTTGCTAAGTAACCATATGCTGCATTCTCATGGATTGTTTGATTTTACACAGAATTCAGAGATGAATGCCCATGGCAACAGGTGTTAAGATTGCCAGCAAGAGGGTCCCCAATCACCACTGGACCCAGCCTCCCATTTGGGCTATGGTATTCTACCAACCCTTGGGCTAAAACAGGGGGCACAGAGGTATCTACAATCTGGTGTTCTAATTGTAACATTCCAAGGGCTATTCAAATAACCATTGAGCTGTTTCACCACATAAGAGGCATTAGCAATATTAACAGATGTCACACAAATGGAATGATAAAAGTATGAACAAGACATTTGTTGTACAAGCCATAAGTTCGCCTGCTCCTACAATAGGGAAGTATGTTGATTTAAATTAAAAAGTCCAAATTTAATGTGGACATTCAGGGCATTCTAAGTCTGGAGAGCATCGTTGACTTGTCTCGCCAGTTTATCCACGGTGTCCAACACCAATGATGTTTGTGCCATTGCCAGTCCCGCGACCATGGCTGCAGAAACAGACACGGCAATGACAGCAACCACCATAGATGTCACTCCAAAATCTCGTTTCTCTTGATACAGGGTCATCTCAGTCTGCTTAGTCTTTTTGGTAATTGGTAGTGGTATGATGGCTGGTACCTGAACCAACAAGGCAGCACTGGAATGGTCATCCCAGCAGTCCCTCAGGTCAGTTTCTGAAAGAACAACCAAGAATATCTTTTCCCCCAATGGTGCTATTCCATACAACAAAAAAGAAAAGAAAAAAGAAAAAGAAAGAACTAAAACATAAACACGGGATTTAATAGTGCCTGGGTTGGCCTCGAACTTATGATCCTCCTGCCTCTGCATCCTTCAGCAAATCCTACTGTTGTGAGCCATCACAACCTGCCCAAGCAGCACACAGGCTCAGAGACCTTCCGCAGCTACTACACAGGTTCCTCGGGTGCTGCGAGAAAGCCTACCACTCGCGCCACAGTCTCTTGGGCATTCAGAGCATGAAACCACCACTGCCTTCTCCTTGCCCTGCTGCTGCCTTCTTGGGCAACCCAGTGGGGTCTGTGCCCCAGCTTGTCTCAGCTCCAGCACTTCTTGTCACATTTGCCGATACTCCTGGCACCAACTGGGCCAGGGTAAAGTGCCTTCCACCACAGCCGCCTAGCAAAGCTCTGTTCCAGCTGCCTTCTAGCCCCAGCTGCATTCGTTCTGGGTCCGAACTGGAGCATGGAGTGAAGCAGAACTCAGGACATCAGGCTTGCTGCTCCAGAACCACTGAAGGGACCCCACTTAAACAATCTTTTAGGGAATTTGGGCATTGTCAACCTGTCTGGCTACTCCTGCTGAGTGGGGGCACTGCATTCTTGGGGGTATTTTACTGTAACATTACAGGAGATCTTGGTTAATCAAACCACATTAATCTCGAATAAATCCTCAGGATTTCATCCTCTGTGGAGACAAAAGCAGAACCTCTTTTCCAAAGCATCAAATCCTTAGGCCCATATTTTAAGGTCAAAATACCTTTCTTAGTAGTTCCCAGAATCAAATATCTTTCTCCAGTCCAGACCACAAAAGACAACATAATCAACACAATACAATAATATACATCTTTATACATTCTATCTTTTGGAGGCCTTCAATTCACCCTCACACCTCCTGTTTCAGAGGGTGTCCCAGGCTGACTCTGTCTGCTTACCCCTCTTTCTCAGTTGAACTTCCAATTGCTGAGCCTGCACGGCCTAGAACCAAAATCCGAGTGAAGGACATCAGAGTTAGCACATAAACCAATCCACCCTCACCTTCTGAGGGCAACCTCTCAGCGTTCACTAGTTCCTGATCTCAATGGAACCTCTAATTGCAGTGCACAATGACTGTCTGCACTCTATGCACTACCATACAGTTCGCGAGCTTCAGGCAAGGGGCTGGAGATGAAACACACAAAGACACATAGACAGAGAGACAGAGACATGGACCTCTAGTCACTGGCAAGAAGCCCCTTATTCAATAGCACCACGGAGGCTTATATACTCAACACAGTCAGGTGGGCCAACAGGTGAAAACCTTATTCTCTGATCCTCAAGGCAAGGCAACACGTGCTTGTGAAGCAGAGCTGGCAAACAACTTTGACACAGCTGTCAGTAACCCAAATTAGAAGGAAAGTAAAGGTCTCTAGCAGGGAAGAGCAGCTGGAGGCCAGGACTCCAAATGGTCCCAACGCCAACCATTAAATACTTCTCTCATTTCAATTTTTTGTCTCTACTGTAGAATGCATCTAAAAACAAGGTAACTAATGTTTATTAGTAGAATAGTTGATGTACAATTAAACAAATACTGAACATGGGCAACAAAAATCCCACTTTAATGAAGCTAATTAATCTTTATCATTAGTTCCTTTTTGTCATTCTTAAATGTTTTCTATTAAATATAAATCTGCCACTCTGTTTTATATAAGTGAGGTGTGTTAGTGAATTCTGTTGTGTTAATCCCAAAAATGCAAGGGTAAAAACCACCAACCCAAATCTCCATGGTTAAATTAATTAATAAATGAAAGCAATTCATTGAAGCAAGCTATTTTACTGCTATACACAGGCTGTCTCTTCCTAAAAGTAGGGTTCAAGACATCAGCATTTGACATGAGGAAGACAAGGTTTTCAGAGCGAGGCATAAGAAAAACAAGTTAGTCAAAATGATTTTCAGAAACACGGACATGATTTCAAGGTATTCATAGCAAGGTAGTCATAGCAACAGATAGTCATAACAAGGCAATTCTAACAACCTTTTGAAACAAAGGTAGGGTTGCAAAATGGTTTTGATACAAAGATAAGGTTTCTGTTTCTTGGAGCAGACAGTACAGAATAATTTTTAGTTAAGGTTACAGGTGGGGCATAGCTCAATACTTGAGAAACAGAGGTATATTCTTAAACAGGATTGATCCTATTTTGGCTTTACTATAAAATGTCTTATGCTGAAGAGGGAGGCAGGCTGGTTCATCAGTTGCTGTTATAAAGCACCACTGCCAAAAGTGACTTATTGTAGAGAAAATATATTTTCGGTTTGATGTTGAATTCCCCTCTGTATGCTGTGAATATGTTTTATTATTATTGGTTAGTAAAGAAGCTGCTTCGGTCTATATCATGGCAGAATATTGCCAGGCTGGAAGAGATATATAAAGAAAGTAGGTGGAGTCAGAATATACCACATAGCTGCTGAAGGAGACAGATGCATGGAAACCTTACCAGTAAACCATAAGCCTCAAGGTAAAATATAAAATAGTAGGAATGGGTTAACTTAACATACCAGAGTTTGTAGTATGGAGGAGCGGGCCACATTCCCGGTGCCCGACTAGCTTAACTCCCAAAATAATTACGCAGAAATGTATTCATTTAAATTACTTCATAGCCCATTATCTCTAGCCTCTTATTGGCTAACTCTCACATATTCATTTACCCCATCTCCATTAATGTGTATCGCCACTTGACTGTTCCTTACTGGCATGAGTCTAACCAGCATCCATCTCAGGCAGGAGAAACATGGCGTCTGCCACATTGCATTCTTCCCAGCATTCTGTTCTCTTTTCCCCACCTATCTAAGTCCTGCCCTATCAAAAGGCCAAGGCAGCTTCTTTATTTAACCAATGAAAGCAACACAAATACAGAAGACCCACCTACATCAAGAGTTAATAAGAAGTCCAAGCTAAAAAGCCAGGCAGTGTTTTAATTAATATAATTTCTGTGTAATTATTTTGGGTATGGGTAGATGGGAAATGAACAAACAACATTCAACTACAGAATGGTGCCCAACATTTGTAACTGATGCCCACTGCCCTTTTTGGATCTGGGTGCTTTTGTGCCAACTCAGGATTAGGAGGAAAGTAGTTGAGACCCTGTCCTCGGCTCAGCAATGTCCACATAGAGTGGTGGCAGGATTGGGTCTGCTAGGAGATAACAAGCAGGAGAGCATGGCAGATTCCCACTGACATATACAGAGATATTTCCAGGTTGTGCAGTGTACTGCATAGTAGATTTAGCTTTTACTCAGAAAAAAATGGTTTATATGTTTTACTTTGTTACCCAGAGTTGAGAGATTGAATGTGGTTCCCACCCAGCAGTACCAGACCCAGCAGTGAACTACCTTCACCATATTGAAAACCTGAGAGAGGTGGAGGAGCCAACATCCATGGCTATTATGACCAAGCTGCTAATCATTTTAAAAGAGCTCCTGTTCATAAAATTATTACAGATACACAATAAGGGCAAATTTAAATAGAAAAACCTCTGAATGGATCACAGTGTTAAATAAATGTACATAGGCTTGAGAGAGAGAAGAAAAAGAGTAAAGAGACAGTAAAAGTAATATAAAAGAGTATATGTCATAGATATTAAAGGAACAAAGACAATAAAATAAATACTAAACTTGTAGAAAAAGTCATAGAGTAAGAAAATAAGCCATATAAAGATAAAATTTACACAGAGGGACTAGATTATGAGTATTGTGTTTTCTTTGAATTATTGGACTGTGAGTGAGCTAAGTAAAGAAAGACATTTCATCATATGGGCTGCTAAACTAAACCAACATATATACTTTAAAGTTATCTTGACTTCAAAATTTAGGTATAAGGATATGTTGCTTTGGAAAAGAGGTTCTGCTTTTGTTTCCACAGAGGATGAGAACCTTCATATTCCTTCTAGACTAATGAGGTCTGACGGACCAGGACCCCCTGAAAAGTCTCCATGACCTCCAAAATTACTTCACCCAACAAAAAGCAGGAAGAAGTTTTGAGAGAACTATGCCCAAATTCCCAAATATTGTTTATAAATGTTTGTTTACATTTAAAGGGGAATATGCTATAGAGATGAATACTTTGCATTGACATGGATCTTGCTTTGTTGATACAAATTTAAGGTCAATTTTGTTATATGTATGTTTCTGCTCTTAACTAAGGTATTGTTTTCATACAGCTCATTTGGAAATGTAATGTATAATTAAGACATACAAATTAGTATATAGTCATTTACAATGGTCAAATTTCTAGCCATGTTGGTTGGGTTTTCTGGATATACAGAGATATATTTCAGATGACTAGATATTCTTCAAACCTTTCAAAGACATTCATAATAAGGCATATAAAATGTTTTCAGAAATAAGGACTTTACATGAGAATGAGACACATCTGCTCCTGACAACATCAGTCTGCTTCAAGAGGATGATAGGCATTGAAGAGATTCCTTTTGGAGTTGATTAGCCATTTTGGCAAGAAACTGCTCTTGCCTGGACTGCTTTATTGTATGCTGTATGAACTGGATATGCAGCATCCACAGAAAAATGACTGTTGAACTTGCCTTAAGAATGTGAGACAGTCCTTCAGGGTTCCTGCTTCATGAAAGAGTCTGTCAGACATTCTGCAGGACACAGAAGAAAGTGACTGACAAACTGACAATATAGGTGAAGTCTTTGAAATTTCCTGCTCCATGGAAAAGTCTGCAAGATACTATCAGCCTGTAGGCTGAAGATGGATGCTGAAATATTGCAGAAGAATTGCAAGAAAAAAAAAGAAAGAAAAAAAAAAGAAGAACTTTGGGTGGCTGTCCAGGTAGGGAGATGTCTCTGTCAAATCTACAGCTTCGGAAGTTGCTTACAATGCACTTCCTGTTAACTTAGATAACATTATATCCTTCTAGGGTCTTTGATGGTGTTGAAGAATAGATAGTTACAATTATAGCTTTCATTAGTTCTGATAAAAGATAAAACATATATAAATGTTGTAAATATAATTCTTGCTTGATACAATTTTACTATGTTAGGGTTAAAACCTTCCTTTTTATTTAAACAGAAAAGTGGAGGTGACATGGTATTCCCCTCTCTATGCTGTGATTATGTTTTATTATCATTGGTTAATAAGTAAGCTGCTTTGGTCTATAGCAGGGCAGAATATAGCCAGGCTGGAAGAGATATATAGAGAAAGTAGGCAGAGTCAGGGAATCTTTATGTAGTTGCCGAAGTAGACAAACATCTGGGAACCTTACTGGTAGACCACAAGCCTTGTAATAAAATATAAAATAATAGAAATAGGTTAATTTAAGATATGAGTTAATTATTAAGAAGCCTGAACTAATAGACCAATCAGTGTTTTTTCATTAATGTGGTTTCTGTGTAATTATTTTAGGTATGGTGGCTGGTAAATGAACAAGCAGTCTCTGTTTACGTGGCTTAGAGTTCCACAGGATATGATCATAATCATAGTGGAGTAATGGAAATAGATAACCAGAGCAGAAAGCTGAGATAAAAACTTCAAAGACAAACTAGAGACCAAATTGGAAGCTACATGAGGCAATAAACTCTAAAGCCTACCCCAGTGACATATTTCCAACAGCATGCCTGCAACTCCTATTCCTTCCACCCAAATTACCCACAACTTGTGACCAAGTGTTCAAATTCCACATGTAAGTCAATTCTCATTCAAACCCCTTTATTCCACTCCTCCTTCCTAGAGGCTCATGGCTACATTATAATGCAAAATGCATTTAGTTTGAAACCAATTGATTCTGAATCAATGGTTTCCATAGTATTTTATAGTCTCAACAGAGCTCAAAAGTCCAAAGCCTCTTCTAAGGCTTAAGTTCATCTCTTAAATTTGACCCTCTGTAAACTAAAAGAGTAAATTTCATACTAACAACCCACATACAGAATATACTTTCCCATTCAACATGGAAAGAACTTGAGCACAGTTAAGTAATACTTGACCAAAAAAGACGAAAATCCAATAGAACAAATAACAAATATTGCTCCATGTCTGATGTCTGGGACTACAGTTCAAAAGGATTTGGATGGCTCAGTTCCTCCAACTTTGTTGTCTGCGACATATATCTCTCTCTCTTCTGCTAGTTCAACTCCCTGAATGCAACCCTCCTTGGCAGTTTTCAAATAGCTACTGCATCACCAATATAATGGCAGTTCCACTGCAAACCAGGACTCAAATTCAGTTTCATGCAATGGCTTCTAGGCACCTTCTGTTCTCTCAATGCTTTATTCTCACAGAAGCTCTGGTACTGCTGCACTCTGCCTAGCCTCAGCATGTCTCTGAAACTTGGAAAAAAGAATACACAATTCTTCATTCATGTGTCTTTCATACCTCCAAAGCATGTACCACATGGACAACACAACCAAATTAGACTTCCAGCTTGGAATGAACCCTTCTCCAGTTTGAACACACTAGCAGCAACTGGCATATGTTGAAAATAATACTTTCTAGGAGCAAGCAAAGGCTTAGATTTTCTGTTCTCACAAGTTGGAAACTTGCTGGGTGGGGTCTTGCCTAGCAGCATCCTTCACTTTCTTTCAGTGCAGAGCAGGAAACATTTACTCAGTGGTGCTTATCTCCTGAAAAGTCATAGCCTCTCTTGCAACACATGCCTTGGCTGTAACATTAAGCTTTCTAGTGCTCCTTTTGTTTTCCAAACTGTACATATATGTTCTTTTCTTCTCCACTTGCTGTTTTCCAACCATGATTTTACCACCTATAAAATAAACATGTTATTCTTTTTTTCTTTTCTTTTCTTTCTTTTTTTTTTTTAGGAGTTTACTTGTCTCTATTTCCAGAAGTTAAAAAAAAAGCTCAATATACACACATATGTACAGACCTCAGCTCTGACACACTTACAGTGGTGGATGCCCTCGAGACAAGTTGGCCTCATCTCACAGAGGTTGAGTCTTGACTGGGCTAGCTTAGTTCTTGAGACCCAGAAGTGCTAGCCAGCCTAACCCCATCCCTGGCTAAGACCATCTTCCCACAGGACATGGGTGCTGGGCAGATGGGACTTAGAGAGAACACCTCCGTCAGAGTCACAGGCCTCTTGTCTGGTGGTGGCATCCACTGCAGAAGTCAGGTTGTCCTCTTGGCCGTTGAGCTGTTCACGGATCAGCTCTGCAATGGCTCTCTGGGTCCGCTTTTCTAGCTTCTCCAGCATCTTGGCCACATCTCTCTTGAGATCCCAATCAGGTTTCCGGGTACCAGGTTGGCCAGATCCACTTACTCAATGATAGGCTCTGGCTTGGCAGCCTCTAGTTGCTCCTTCACCTTCTCTTCCACTGCAACTGGTTTGGCCTGGGGGACCCTTCTCCTCTTCAGGTCCTCATCCTCCAGGACATAGTTCCGAAGCCTGAGACCCCTGTGCTTCCCATCTTCTTCCTCCTCTTCTTAGAGCTGCTTGGTCTTTGGCTCCCCATCTTCCCTGTCCTTGCGCCCGGTTTTCTCCGGGAGGGCCTTCAGCTGTTCTTTCAGCAGCAGCGCCTCCTCCTCGGGGTGGCCGACACCGGCGGCAGCAGCCACCATCTTACCCGGGGCCCCGTCTTTTCTCTCCCAAAACATGTTATTCTTAATTCTTAGTGCTACTTTGAAGGTTATGAAGATATTTATAAAGTACTGATTATTGTGCTGGAGTCTACATTCACTTTTTAAAATAACTTCTTTTCAATTCATTAGAGATCAAATGAAAAAGCAGTTAAGGTTGTATGGATAACTAAAGCTTCCTTGCCATTGGGTGTTGTAAAGAGTCCTGCTTGTTTGTTCCCAGCTGCTCAGTCCTGAAATAACCACACAGAACCATATTACTGTTTGGCCAATAGGTCTAGTTTCTTATTGGTGAACTCTTACATCCTAATTTTACCCATCTCCCATTAGTCTGTTCATCACCACAAGGTTGGGGCCTACCAGCAAAATCAGCTTGTCTTTGTCCAGTGGCAGCTCCATGGCTTCTCTCTCACTCTGCCTCCTTGCTCTGAGCATTCAGTATAGTTTTCCCTGCCTAGTTCTACTCTGCCCTATCAATAGAACAAGACAGTTTCTTTATTCATTAGCCAATAAAAGCAACACATATACAGAAGGAACTCCCACACCAATTGAGTCCTCTGCAATTATGTAAATTCATATTCTTGGTCTTGTGGTCCCACTAGTAAAAAAGAAGATATCCTGAGATATTGGAAGATTGGAAAAATTTCATGACTGGACTGTTTACTCTAACACTCAGAAAGAGTTGTTACCCAATGTCTGGTTTAGAGCATGGTGTAAAGCATTTTACATTTTCAAGCTGCAATTTTTAATTTAAAAACCTAATTCAAATTAGTATGGCTTTAAATAATATATAGAGATCATACCGAGACTGTTGTATAATCAGTCACTGGCATCTCTTTATTTCATATAAAAACAATTCACTCACAAATCAAAAACTAAATATTACCTAGAGTCAGTTAATTTTCTTATGTTCAGATAAACCTGTCTTGTATCTAGGAATCTTCATATTTTCTGATGTTTTGTTTTGTGTTATTAAGTGGTGAATTATGAATAGAAGTGCCATTAAGTGATGACAAATACAGAGTATGAAAATGAATACCGTGAAAACTTTCTTTTACTGGACCTAAAATTCAACGTGAATGAACAATAGTATACTATCTTAAGGAGCCATTTTAAAAAATCCTGACAAATTTGATCTTAGTTCCTCCCATGTCTTTCCCATTACTGTAACAGCTTAACAATGGAAGGTAACCTTGGCAGGTTGGAGACAAGGGGTACCACAAATTCAGAGGTATGTTTGCAGAGGAAGCCTCTGAGAAGAGCCAAAAGAACAGAGAGTGTGGCGAGAAGGGCTTGCTTTTCATAAGGGGATATAACACATATGCATAGGGGAATGCTCTACTCGGTGGCAATAGTAACAGTGTCACATCTTGGCTGCTGCTGCTGATGTGTCTTCCTAGGTCCCAATGTCAGGCCAGTGTAAATGCCTGAATGTTAACAATTAGTGTCTCTTCAAAGAAGCCTGTAATGGAAAGCCCAAATGACTTGAGCATGTTGTGCAAGAGGAATGAACCAGGGTAGATGATATTATGTCAGTGTATTTACAATGTTTATATCTATACCAAATGACAAAACCAACTAAGAAACATGTTTGTTGCTATAGCCCCTGAAGGCATCAGCAATTTCCCCAGTGACAGACTTTAAGAAATTAAAATGAAATCCATGACTATGTTATATGGCATTCTAGGACAGTCACAAATAAACAAGCTACTGTAACAAATATGCCCCATAAAACAGACATGCTTCTAGCAAAGATATTTACTTTGAACTCTCAAATACTCCTTTTTGTCATTAAAGAAAGTTCACATTTTTTGTTCATAAATTTACTTGAACTTACCTAGTTAACTCTGGCTTCCCTTTAAATTAATATTCATATTTTCACCTCAAAATTAAAGTTAAGCCAGTAAAGCTGGACTCTATTTCATTGCTATGACCTTCATAATGTAACTAGAATTGTAAGTGACTGAAAAAGTTAAAATGGCATTTTTTGGTGATACCTAAAAAGGAAATTTAAGTTTGATTCTCTTTGCCATAAGTAAATAATTCCATTTCAAGTTTCTATCAGTAAATTTTACCAAAAACATCTTCATGCAAGGCTGAGCTGTGGTTAGGTATAAAGATATCTGGAAACACCAGAAGATATTTATAAAATAAATGGCACTAGAAAGTACTCAAATAGAAGTGAAAGCATACTGTATTTATGCTAACACATTAAAGTGAATCTAAATTCCTCAGAAATCAACTTAATATTGCATACCAACCACAAATTCAGCAGTCCATGAGAAGTTGCTAGCAAGTTGTGGCTAATAGTATATTCAACAGCATAGATGATATTATTCTGTTGATAATGGAGTACTGACTGTATTGAAAGGAGTACTAGACACTATATGAGACTATTTCATTTCTTAATTCTATCTATCTCTGACCTTCAGCAATTCACATTTCCTGTTAGGTTCTCTGAAGAATCTTGATGGTCTCCAATTCCTCTCCAAAGTAATACCTGTCAACATTTGCTTCTATTTGAGTTTCTCACAGTGGAGATCTAAAATTCATCACAATATGGAGATGATACAAAAATATCTTGCTGTCTCAAAGCACATGGCCAGTAGCACAATGATGCGAATGAGCATAAAATACACAAAGCAGAGGCTTCCTAATCTACAGGCTCAATTCTCGCTTTGGCAGTGAACATTGGATTCTTAAGATAGAATGATAGGACACTTGCTACATACCCCAGATTGACCAGGAACTCATGGTTTTCTGGACTCAGCCACCTCAGATCTGTAATTATAGGCATGTATCAACATTCTCAGCTTTAACATAATGTCTTCAAGCTGTATTTTTCCTTAGCAGTCTAGAGATATTTCAGTAAGTCTTTATATGTAGACAACACAACCTTACCAGTGTGAGTCACCTCCGATCTCAGCCCAGGAAGAGAGAGTGCTGGGGTACAAAGCCCCACCGAGGAAAGGGTGATCTTGCTGGGGGGGGGTGGAAGGGGTGTGCAGTGTCCTGTGACACAAAGAGGCCCGGCAGCGGGTATCTTACCGCCAGGCGGGCACAGCCCTACCACTCATGATCACAGATAAAGATAGAGCTTTCTAGAGGCTCACAACCCAGCAAAACTAAAGATGACCTGTTTGGGTAAAATATAGCTGTACAATCATGTAAGATTAAATGGAGTTAAAGATAAAAGATACATTCAAATATTTGCATGGTAAATGGTATGGTATTTCTTTTTCAATACAAATAAAGACCAAATGTAAAAAAGTACTACATAACCATGAGAAGTTTGTAGCTGCATTTTCTACTTCATTTTCCATGAAATCTTATTGCCTATCACCCTCATCTTGATGCATGTGTGTGTGTGTGTGTGTGTGTGTGTGTGTGTTCTGTGAGATGATACTAGCCTTCCAATGGCTATCTTAATTGGCCAAGATCTGCTCAAATGTTTATGATTAAGAAACCAGATATACTTATTACACTTAAAGTTTAAAGGCCAAGTTTTGATCTTCTTGCCGTTTGAACATCCTTGTTACTGCTCCTGGATTTTTGTCTGTGTTTACATACAAACTCATTGTGATTTAGCTTATTTTAAAGACTTGAACAATTTATCTTCATGTTGACAAAGTACAAAGGACATTGTTCTTTAGTAGATGATAGCCTAGATCCTATTGGAGCTGATTAAATCCATGAATTAATGCTGTATGAGTTGAATAACTACTGCAGACTTTATAACATTTTTAATCTGAAATACATATGAGAAAAATTAGTTATTTTCAACATGCTATATATTGGGTTAGTACATTTTCTGCCTTCTTGATTAGGAAATTTTGAGCCTTAGGTACAATAACAAGGAAAATCCATTCATGTGGTTTGTGCCATTCATGTACTGACAAATAAAAATAATGCATGGTTTATAAAATGACACTAAATACAGAATGCAATCACCCATGGCTGACAGCAAAAAGGAAACTGATGAAAAAGTACCCAATTGCATTACTTGAAAACAACACTGCCATTGAAATAATCTTAATATACAAAAACATAAATGCTAACTGATTTAAATATGGATCACATCCTATAATTCTTATTTTTAAAATTCTAAAATAAATTCACTCATGCTTTTTATAAATTTCCTTGGAAAAGATCCATTTAAAATTAATCTATAATAGATGCAGATAATATTTACATGGTAGTCAGCTACTGAATCCAAGACAAATGTGTCCAGGAAAACTGACATGAAGTTTGAATTTCAACACAAATAGGGAGATAGTTGTAAAATTCATGCCTATTTGTCTTTTAGAACCTTACCACTCTGAACAAGGGAAGCAGTCTGGAAACTCAAATCCTGGGAAGACAAGGACCCTTTTTACAGAGGTCTCTAATAAGATTTTTATTGTTTATAATTATGTATTCTAGATCTTCATCACCTTGCTTGCCTATCCCAGGACATGGAAAATTCAATGTGAACAAGAAAATTTTAAAGACAGTTTTAAGGCACATGGGCGTGAATATACAAAGTAATAATTAATAAATGCAAAATTTTGCTGATTCTAATTAAAAAATAAAGACACACTAAACTACAAAAGAGTATAGATATGTCCTAGTGAGGTTTGTTATTGCTGTGATGAAATATCATGACCAACAAGCTAATTGGGAAGGAAAGGATTTATTTTGCTTACACTTCCACATAATATTCAATCATTGAAGGAAGTCAGGAAAGGAACTCACACAGGAAAGGAACCAAAAGCCAGGAGTTTGTGCAGAGACCATATATGGGTGCTTCTTGTTGTCTTGATCCCTACAGCTTATTCATCTTGCTTTCTTATAGAGGCCAGGACTTCCAGCTCTGGGATGGCACCACCCACAACAGGAGAGACATGTCCTCAATTCATGCTCCCTCCTTTCTGATGACTAAAGCTTCTGTCAAATTGACAGAAAACTAGTCTAAACAAGATAGTAAAAATGCAAGCTCACGAGTCAGTAGGTATGACTTCACCCAGTTTTCTTTGAACTAGAGATGACATCATGTACTATTGTTACCTTAACTAATACACAAAATCACCTGGAACTGAGACAAAAATAAAAAGAAGATATTAAATATAGAATTCTGGAACAGGAAATTTTCTCTCTAATGTGGTGTGAATAACACATTTTTTATAAAGGTTAGATTTTATAGGTCTTCTAAAATGGGTGGAGGGAACATAAAATGATAGAAAAACCGGCTATACTCATGAAAAGGCAATCAATGCTATTTATAGTAGAGATAGGGTGACAAAATTATCAAAGTAATAATAACAACAACAGCAGCAGCAGCAACAACAACATTAATAATAATAAAGATTCAACCAAAATGTAAAGATTTGTATTATTCGAGTATGCAAGCTGAGATTTATTCAAATGTTTTGTTTTTGAGCTTGTTATGAAGCAACACTTATATTAAATGCTTATTTTTTATTATGTTTTGCCTTATGCAACCTTAGAAATATGTCTGGATGAAAACCAGAAAACAGCCATCCCTGTGGTAGTTTCAAAGAAAATGGCCCCCAAAGGTAGTAGACTGTTTGGAGGTGTGGCTTTGTTGGAATAGCTATGGAGGAAAATTGTCCCTATGGGGTGGGCTTTGAGTTCTCTTTTGTTCAAACTTTGCTCAGTGTTGCACTTGGTTCACTTCCTGTTGCCTTTGTATCAAGATGTACAATTCTCTAGGACCTTGTCAGCCTGCACACTGCCATGTTCCCTGTCATGATGATAATGGGACTGAACCTCTGAAACTGTAAGCTGCTACCTCAATTAAATGTTTTCCTTTATGCGAGATGCATGGTCATGGTGTCTTTTCACAGAAACATAATCCTAAGGCACACATTGTGGATACTAACACACTTTTTCCAAAGCAGTACACACTTCTTTCTACTCAATTAGCAAATGGGTCCTGGGTGGTCATGATTTCTTCATTGTAGCTGGCAGCTGTGTGAGTGGAGGCAAACATCACATATGTACCCTCCTGACTAAACAAGGATTTTATTCAAAATCTTCTTGCATTGTCCCATAGGCATTATATGCATTCTAACTAATAAAATTCTGTGTTTTCCATAGAGTATGTGTACTGCTTTCATTTTGTTACTCAAATACAAATACACTGTCAAAATATTTGGAATAATTCTATTGTAAAATGATTATTACAAAGTGTGGTAGGTCAGGTATGCAGTCCCAGAATTCAGGGGATTGAGGCAGGAGAATGGTAGCTCAAGGCCAGCCAGAGCTACAAAAGAGGTCTTGTTTCCAAAGAAAAATTCCAAACATTTGCATTTATGAAGAAAAACTGAAATAATCAATTTACGTGAATCTGTGAGGTGTAGTAAACCTATGAAAAAGTTTTTATATATCTGAACAATAAAGCAAGTAATGCACCAATTTTAATCCCTCAGATCTTTATTTTTAAAACAAATTTTATATGATCTCTTTCACCTTTCTCATACTCACAAAGGGTCATTAATGTTTACTAAGTTTTAATGTGAAGGGGCTATATAAGGCTACATTGGCTAACCTGAAAATATCTCATAACATTTAGACACAGCCTTAATTATGGTAAGAGTATAAATGGAAAACTGCTCTCAGACTATGTAATACTTTTACAAATGATTATAATGAGCTCCTTTATAGAAGCAAGCAATTGAAATAATAATTTAACTTGGTTTTCAATTAATGCTGAAGAGAGCTGTGATCTACTACCTACAATTCTGTACAGCAATGCAACCAACTACCTCTTTTTTACTGTGTTCACTTTCTTATTTTATTTTTTAAGAAGAAAAAAGGCAAACAAATTTTTAATTTTACATACCAATCCCAGTTCCCACACTCTCACTTCATTCCATTCCCTCCAACTTCCCCCACACTCCACCCACCCTATCCACTCCACAGAAAGGGTAAGGCACATTGCTTTGGGGAAGATCCAAGGTCCTCCCCAATATATCTAGGCTGAACAAGGTACCCATCCAAAGAGAATGTGTTTTCAAAAAGTGAGTACAAGCAGAAAGGATAAATCCTGGTCCCACTGCCAGTGGCCCCACAATCTGCCCCAGCCATAAAATTGTCACCCACATTAAGAGGGTCCAGTTTCAACCTATGCTATTTCCTTCTTTGTCCAGCTGTAGTTGGTGACCTCCCACTAGCTCAGATAAACTGTTTCAGTAGGTGGACACATCATGGTCTTGACCGCTTTACTCATATTCTAAGTCCTCCAACTCTTCGACTGGACTTTGGGAACTCAGCCCAGTGCTCTTCTGTGAGTCTCTGCCTCTATTTTCATCAGTTGCTAGATGAAGATTCTATGGTGAAATTTAAGATATTCTTTAATTTGACCACAATGCAAGGCCAGTTCAGGCACCCTCTCCTCTATTGCTTATGATCTTAGCTGGGGTAATCCTTGTGGATTCCTGGGAATTTCTCTAGTGCCAGGTTTCTTGCTAGCCCCATAATGGCTTCATTAATCAAAATATCTTTTTCCTTGCTCTTATCTCTATTCTTCCTCCATCTCAACTATCACATTTCCTCTCCTCCCCCTCCCTTTTTTCCCTTCTCCTCCACTTCTGCCCTCCCTATTTCCCCACCCAATTTTGTCAGGTGACCTTTTTTATTTCCCCTTTCCAGGTGGATCTATATTGTTTTCTTAGGGTTCACCTTGTTACTTAGATTCTCTAGGATCATGGACTACAGGCTTGTTATACTTTGCTTTACAACTAGTATCCACTTATGAGTGAGTACACACCATGTTCATCTGTCTGGGTCTGGGTTACCTCACTCATTTTCTAGTTCTATTCATTTGCCTGCAAAATCAAGATGTCATTTTTTTTCTGCTGTGTAGTACTCCATTGTGTAAATGTACCACATTATCTTTATACATTCTTCAGTTGAGGGGCATTTAACATCCTTTGGGTATAGGCCCAACACTGCTATTGCTGGTTCCTGAGGTAGGTTGATTTCCAATTTTTTTTGAGAAACTGTTATACTGATTTCCAAAGTGATTGCACAGGTTTGCACTCCCACCAGCAATTTAGAGTGTTCTCCTTACTCTACATACTCGCCAGCATAAGCTATCATTGCTGTTTCAGATCTTTGCTAATCTGAATGTAGTAAGATGGTATCTCAGCGTCTTTTGAATTTGCATTTCCCTGATGACTAAGGATGTTGAACACTTCTTTAAGTGTCTTTCAGTCATTTGAGATTCTTCTGTAGAGAATTATTTATTTAATTCTGTACCCATTTTTAAAATTGGATTATTTGGAATTTTTATGTATAATTTATTGAGTCTTTTATATGCTATGGAGATCAGTCCTCTGTCTGACTTGGGGTTGGTGAAGATCTTTTCCCACTCAGTAGGCATTCTTTTTGTCTTATTGACTGAGTCTTTGCTTTACAGAAGCTTCTCAGTTACAGGAGGTCCCATACATTTATTATTGCTCTCAGTGTCTGTGCTATTGATGTTATATTTAGGAAGTGGTCTCCTGTGCCCATGCACTGGAGGCTACTTCCCACTTTCTCATCTGTCAGGTTCAGTTTGATCTGATTTATATCAATCCATTTGGACTTGAGGTTTTTGCATGGGATATATATGGATCACTTTCAATTCTTCTACATGTTGATATCTGTTATGTCAGCACCATTTGTTAAAGATGCTTTCTTATTTCCATTGTATAATTTTAGTTTCTTTGTCAAAAATCAGGTGTTCATAGGTATGTGGATTAATATCCGGGTCTTTTTTCATGTCCATTGGTCAAGCTGTCTGCTTTTATGCTAATACCAAGCTGTTTTCATTGCTGTAGCTCTACAATAGAGCTTGATGTCAGGGATGCTGATGCCTCTGGAAGTTCCTTTATTGTGAGGGATTGTTTTGGCTATCCCGGGCTTTTTGGTTCTCCATATGAAGTTGATTATTGTTCTTTCAAGGCCTGTAAAAATTGTGTTGGGGTTTTGATGGGGATTGCATTGAATCTATAGATTGCTTTTGGTAAGATTGCCATTTTTATTATTGTGATCCTACATATCCAAGAGCATGTGAGATCCTTCCAATTTTGGTATATTCTTCTATTTCTTTCTTAAAGCTCATGTCAAACAGGTCTTTCATTTCTTTGGTTAGTGTTACTCTAAAATATTTTATATTATTTGTGGCTACTGTGAAGTGTGACTTTTCTTGATTTCTTTTTCTCTGAGATGAAGCTGACTTAATCACAGTGGATGATTTTTTGAAGTGTTCTTTGATTTGGTTTGCCAGTATTTTATTGAGTAATTTTGTACCTATGTTTATGAGTAAGACTGGTCTGTAATTCTCTTTCTTGGTTAAGTCTTTGAGTGGTTTTGGTATTAGAGCAACTGTATGCTGTGGGAGCTCTTTCTGCTCCTACAGCCAATAGCCTATAAGATACTAGCCCACTGGGGTGTGGTCTTTTTCATTTTAAAAAGCAGCGGCAGCGCTCTGCTCTCTCTCTCTTGCTTCTGGCTCCCATTCAGACTGCTAGACTCTCTGTTTCCTGTTTGCGAATAGAGGACTGTGGTGTAGGATGGTGTTCTGTAAGGTTTTTCCCCTCATATAAATAACCCCTTTTAATAATAATTTCCAAGCTGGTGTGGGATTGTTTTTGTGGCATTATTGGTTAGACTCATGACGGTAAGCCACAGTCAAGTGGCGATACACATTAATTGAGATGGGTTAAATTAATATGTGAGAGTTAGCCAATAAGGGGCTGGAGATAATGGACCAGGCAGTATTTAAATGAATACAGTTTATGTGTAATTATTTCAGGAGTTAAGTTAGCCGGGCAGGATGGAACAAGGGGCCCTGCACCAAATGGACAGAAGCCAGGCGGGACGGGACTGTGGCCCGCCTGCTCCTCCTCTCCTACTACAACTGTAGCCTCATAAAAAGAGGTTGGCAATGTTCTTTCTATTTCTATTGTGTGGGGCACTTTAAGAAGTATGAGTTTTAGCTCTTCTTTGAAGATCTCAGATAATTCCACCTTGAAACCATGCAACCCTGGGCTTTTTGGTTGTGAGGTTTTTGATAACTGATTCTATTTCCTTGCAGGTTATAGGTCTATTTAAATTATTCACCTGGTCTTCATTTAATTTTTGTATGTTGTACATAATCATAAAATTGTCCATTGCTCTTACATTTTCAAATTGTATGGAGTACAGTTTTTTTGTAGTATGACTTTTGATGATTCTCTGTATTTCCTCAGTGCCTGTTATGTCCCCCTATTCAATTCTGATTTTGTTAATTTGGATGTTCTGTCTCTGCCTTTAATTAGTTTGGATAAGGGTTTGTCTATCTTGATTATTTTTTCAAAGAATCAGCTTTTTGTTTCATTAATTATTGTATTGTTTTATTTGTTTCTATTTTATTGATTTTAGCCCTCAATTTGATTATTTCCTTTAATGTACTCCTCCTGGGTGAGTGTATTTCTTTTTGTTCTAGAGCTTTCAAGTATGCTGTTAATTCACCTGTGTGAGATTTCTCCACTTAGTTTATATAGACACTTAGTGCTATGAACTTTCGTCTTCACACTGTTTCATAGTAAACCATAGGGCTGGGTATGTTGAAGCTTCATTTTCATTGAATTCTAGGAAGTCTTTTAAATTTATTTCTTTATTTCTTCCTTGATTCACGGGTGGCTAAATTGAGCACTGTTCAATTTCCATGAGTTTGTAGGATCTCCGCAATTACTGTTGTTTTTGAATTCGAATTTAAAACCATGGTGATCTGATAAGATACATAGGGTTATTCCATTTTTTGTATTGTTGAGGTTTGCTTTGATATCAAGTATGTGGTCAATTTTAGAGAAGATTCCATGAGATGCTGAGAAGAAGGTATATTCTCTATTGTTTGGGTGGAATGTTCTCTAGATGTCTGTTAAGTCCATTTGAGTTATGACCTCTGTTAGTTCTCTTATTTCTCTGTTAAGTTTCTGTCTGATTGACATGTTCATAGGGGAGAGAAGGGTGTTGAAGTATCTTACTGTTAGTGTATGGGGTTTGATGTGTGATTTAAGCTGTAATAATGTTTCTTTTACATATGTGGGTGCTCTTATATTTGGGGCATAGTTGTTCAGGATTGAGACTTCATCTTGATGGATTGATACTCTTACGAGTATAAAGTGTTCTTCTCCATGTCTTCTGATTGATTTTAGTTTGAAGTCTATTTTGTTTGATAATAGGATAGCTACACCTGAAGACGGAAGTTACAAAATAATCCCACACTAGCTCAGAGTTGCATATAATGAAGGGTTATTTATTTAGTGTTAGGGTCACAGATCACAGTTCTCTGCACAAACAGGAAAGAGTAACCTAAATCCAGAAGCTGGGAGAGAGAGAGAGAGCAAGTGTGCCCTTTACATTAGCATTTATAGTATAGGAGGTTACACCCAAGTGGTCTGGTATCTTAAAGGCTACTGGCTGAAGGAATTCCTGCAGCAGCTCCCTCTTTTGTTTAAATAAAATAGTTCTAAGCCTAATACAAAATTATATATAATAAGAACAAATATCAAGTATAAAAATTAAAATTACAACTAGCATAAACAATATTAAGCAACGAACATACACTAAATGTTTCAATAATCACTCTATCCTATGGACTACGTCTTGTAATAAAAGTGGCATGACTAAATCATAAGAGAAAATTAACTATGACTATCTAATCCTCAACTTCATTGAAAGCATGATAAAGGAGGTAATATTACAGGAAGTGCAATCAAGCAGCTTCCAAAATATGCAGTAGATGTGTGTCCAAGACAACTGACTACCTGACCAATCACCCAAAGTCTCATTTGCAATGTTGAAGTAAAACTTTAGCTAAGGCAGAGAGTAACATACAGACCATTTTCTGAGGCAGGAAAATTTTTAGAACTGTCTAAGCTTATCTTGGCATGGTTTGGCAGTCTTTTTCCTTGTATCCTGCTTGTCCTGTCTGGACTTCATGCATTTTTTCAGTGATCGAGGCAGGGGAAGGTCCCTGCCAAAAGGTTTTGCCAAGAAGAAAACAAGCTCCAAGTGGAGTGACTTTATTGCTCAACAATCTCTTGAAAATAGATTGGTGCTGCCAGGAGCAACCATGTCTCAAGTCAATAGAACCATAAGTTATTTAAATGCCATGTTCTACAGTTCTTTGAAGTGGTTGGAGATTACCTATCTATGCAGAATACAATCTCTGTATATCTAAAGAACCTGCTTAGTCTAACTGCAAGTATGAAAAACATGAATGACTATTGACCTATAATACTTAATACCTATATAATTTAAAGACTAAGACTTCATATTAGAATATTAAAAAATCTTTAAACCACTGTATAGCAACTGAGGACAATGACCTGAAAATGTAAACGATGTACAAGTATCTTAATCAGAGGTAGAAATGAATAATCTAATATGGTAAATATATCTTAAAAATGTATCAATATAAAAATGCCTTAAAAAGAGGTAGAAACATGCATGCATACAATCTGGCAAAATAACTTTGCATAGGTGTACGAATATTATAAACAGAAGTAGGAGCATATTCATCTGATAAATATAATTTGAACCTGTATCAGTATACAAGAATCTATATCAATGTAAATTGCCTATAAATAATAGCTCACAAGTATTCACTCTATTACTCACTATTATTATTAGTGTGAGTAAACTCACACTAATCTACCTATTATACAATCCAATTCTCCTTTTTTCAAAGAGATCCCTGAGCCTAAATAATTTCCACCCAACCATATACCACTTAAAACAACCCCTAATTTATGTTCCTAACCCTGAGGACAAACTTTGTTGGAAGAATGTATGTCATCTTCTAGAATTTCTTCCAACTGTCATGGGGCTAATATTCTCTTTATCAGATCCTGTAAAAGTAAACTGATAGCCAATTTTTAAGATTACTGTCTTGTATAATTGAAAATAGTTTCTGAATAGTTGATAGGGTTTTTCTGAGATTCCTATTTGGAGTTATGGACAGAATATTGTAAGAAGGTGCACCATTTCAGCTAATCAAGTTGGAACCATCTTCAGCAGCTGGTACCCAAAACCAGTCTTAAACTGGCAGTATCAGCATTATGACATCATATCAACCAGGTGGAGTTGTTGTGGGGTCCCAGCTTCTTCCTGGAAACTTCAAGGATTACTGCAGCAAAATTTGTTATTCATTGTGAAAAACTTAAACATTATTCATATAGACATATAATCAATGAAAGCTATGATGTAGACAAATTAGCTATGGAGAAAAGTAAAATTATTCCTAAGATCTTTCTTCTTTCTGTCTCACATCAGATGGATCCTGATATGAGCCAGGAACTGTTTTTTTCTTTTAACAACATGCTTGTATTTAGAGAAGGATAGCCATTGTCCAACTCCAAAGCCAGCTTTGATTTTTAAGTGAGATTATATTTCTACTAGGTATTAGATACTTAAATATATGTACAGAGAATGTACATACATATAAAATTTTACCCTGAAGATGACCTGTCCTCATAAGTCATATTCCTCTTTGTTTGGTGATTCTTTCTGGATAGTTTTCTTTTCCTCTTTTGGCATCCAAATGTCCAGGATCTCTTGATTTTTTGAAGATGTGTATATTCCTGCAAAGACAATACCAGAGCCATGCCACAACCCTTATGAGGTTTCCTGACCACCTGTATGATTGTCACCTCTGTGGACAAGGTGTCATTTCTCTGTCTCAAGATTTTTCTTTTTTTCAAATCAAATCTTTATTAATTTTGATGGCATTGGTAGCATTTTTATCCTGTGAAAGAAAGATAAAAATCCCTTCACCAACGTAGCACATCTCCCCATTTCCTTTCTGAGGTCAACATATCCTTGAAATACACTGGCTGATTTAATTCAGAAATCTTTTCTACTATCCAATGTCTCTCTGCTGACATTGTTCTTTTCTCATTAGCAATAAAATTCAAGCTTAATAAAATACTATGCAATCTATTTCTGAGGGTATTTTCCTGCCTGTTCTGTTTGTTTAACATGTCCTTTATAGTTCTATTTGCTCTTTCTATAAGTGTCTGACCTGTAGGATTGTTTGATATACCTAGACTGTGCCTATAATAAGCAAAAAACTGTTTTATTTTCTTAGACACATATGCTGGATCATTGTCTTTGTTTGAGCAGTTATAATCATGATGACAATAACTTCTAATAAATGTATGATTACTGAATCAGCTTTTTCTGAGCTCAAAACAGTTGCCCATTGAAAACCTGAATAAGTGTTAGTGTTGTGGTGAACATATTTTAGCTTTCCAAATTTTGTAAAGTAGAACATTTCCATCTGCCAGATTTAATTCCTTTGAGTACCATTTGGGATACTCCCTGCAGGTGATGGTATTTGGTTATAGAAAGAGCAAATAGGACATCTCTTTATAATATTCTTAGCTTGTTGCCATGTAATAGAAAACTCTTTCTTTAAACCTTTGCTATGACAAGATGTTTCTTATGAAATTCTGAGGTTTTCAGCACATTTCCAATCAGTCAATTTCTGCTTGTCCTAGAGGACAGGGCAGACCCATATGGGATCAAATGTGTGTTATATATATGGGGAAAGCCTATTCCTGATTATGTCTTAAACATGAATGAATAATGAAGTCAATTCTGTATCATCTGGTATAAATTCAGCGGCTTCAATATATATGACAATTCTTTCTGTATATTGTGAATCAGTAATTATATTGAGTCACTATGGAGAACATGTCTCACAAGGAAAATTAAAAGATCCAGTGCCTACTATAAAAAAACATACTGTTCTGAATGATGAAAGAGACATGGAGAATAAATCAAAAACTCCAGTATAAAATAGGGAACATATATTTTGGCAGACTTACATAAATGAGCAAAGACCAAAGCTAAGAGTATGGATAAATAACACTGTAATTGAGGGATTACTAGACATGGGTAGGGATGTGAGTATTATTACTCCAGAATTACATCCTAATTGGTCTCTTGAAGAGGCAGATGTGCAATTCCTAGGAATTGGAACCGTATCTCAAGTGTAAAATATGCAAGATGGCTTGAATGCATAAGGCCAGAAGGACAGAAAGAAAGACTGATGTCATGCATAGCTAATATTGCAATGAACTTTTGGGTTCATGACCTGTTGCAGCAATGGAATACCCACAGTGGCTGGGAATGACTGGACCATGTTTGACATGGGATCCTTCGAGAAGTCCCCCCCAAAAGTGTTTTCTGATGGTATTGGGTTGCTTTGTCTGTCTTTTGTAGATCTACATTCATTGGCCCAATATTGGCATTTGCCACACCTCCTATACAGTACCGAAGGCAGAGAACACCTATTCTTGCCATTCCCAGAGGAGACATTATTCCTAGAAATTCCTTGTCTACAATCCCTTTTCAGATGTCCTATTCTACCACAATTAAAACATTTGGTGTTTTGATGTCTCCTCATTCCTTTGGAAATCGCCTCTCCTACCCAAGCCTCAGTATTATATTCAAATGTCTCAATGTTCATTGTATTCAGGATCCATTCATCCATTGGTGGTGATCTAACATTTAAAGTGCCAAGTATCTTTTTGCATTCTAAGTTGGCATCTTCAAAAGCCAGAGATTCAGTAAGTACACATCTAGCCTGTGGGTCTCTTTCTCCTACTTGTACAGCCTTAGTTAATCTTTGTAAAAAGTCACTAAATAGTCCTCTCAGGCCCTTTATAACCATGATATATGATTCAATTCTCTTTTCTCATTCCTGAATCCTGTCCCAAGCATTTAAAGCTGCTGTGCTACATGGAGACAAGGTGTGTTCATTGTACAAAGCCTGGTTCTAAGGACAATATTAATGGGCCTCACCAAGACCAAGAATTTGATCTTGGGAAGCTTCAAATCCTTTTGCTTTTCCTTGTTGTTCTAAAATCATTGCCTCTTCAATAGCATTTTCATAGTAGCTGGGGTCCATTTTTTAGGACCACTGAGATTAATTGAAGCCAATCATGTGGGGTAGCCTTATTGTTTGAAGTCTAAGTTTTCACCATTTCCCTAACATGGTGAATGCAAGCCATAAGATACTGTTACTTAATTTCTTTTAGATTGCTCATATGTATAGGGTGCCATGTATATTTTTGACTGCCTTAGGGTATTTTGTGCCAGATGGCTACTCAAAGAATATGCTGGATAGGCAGCTAAAGCTCTGGGTAAGTCATCCTGGATTCTGGCACATACTGATGAGGCTAAATCTTGTCCATGTACCTTTTCTCCCTGCTTATTAGTTTCAATAATTTCCTCAATTTTTGCACATCTCTTTTTCACTTCCTTTTGTAAAGTCTGAATCTCTGTCCAGTGTTCCATTCAAATGCCCTCATTGATGATTCTAAGGTATGAAATTTGTCCAGTAACAATAATGTCTCTTCCTTAGACATAAATTTGATGGCATGCACATTGCCTTCTAGGAGAGATACCTTTTCTGTTAACCTATCATAACTTTTCAACAGATTCCGATTATTAAATTCAACAACACAAATTCTTTCAGATAATTCCTCAGCACCCTCCAACATTGATTGCATTTTTTTCTGTCAAACTAATGTTAACCATTTCAATAGTATTAATTTTTTCAACTAGTTGCTAATTATTAGTCTGTAAAGAGTGTATCATTTCTAAAGTGCCTCATTCTTGGCTCTGTTATCAAACCATTTTCTTAATGATATAATCATATAACTTTCAAATTCATTAAATTACTTGCCACCATTAGATTTCAGTAAATTTTTATAGGTGTAATAATCTTTATTGACCAGAAGGTGTCATGTTTGCATCCATGTGGCAGGGAGACACAACTAGTGGTGGAGTGGGACTATTCTCACCACTTTGGTTCCATGTGTTTGTACCTGTTTAAATACTGACAAATATGCTTTGCTTGACAAAATTTAGAGCAATTAAATAAATTCCATACAGGTAGCAAGGGGCCCAGATCTCATGAGAAGGTAACATAAACCAGAAGCTGTGCAAGTCACTGTGCAGCAGAGAAAGTGTCAGGCAGGGGAAAGCATGCATGAGCCTGGAAAATTGTCAAGTCACTACATGGTAGCTTTGTGGTGGCTATGGGGGGTGTGTGGCAAGAAAAGCTGTTTAGTAAGTGAAATCAAGCTAGGCAGGCAAGTATGGGAGACCTTCTAGGTTGTGGACCTTTGGGTCTTTTTTGGTCTATCACCATAGGTGTGGTTTTGGGATTCACATGGCAACCAGATGAAGATGGAAGTTACAAAATAATCCCACACTAGCTCATAATTGAGAATAATAAATGGTTATTTATTTAGGGGTAGACTCACAGATCACAGTCTTCTGTAAGAACAGGGAACAGAAACCAAATACAGAAGCTAGGAGAGAGAGATGGAATGCATGTTTTATGTGGCATTTATAGTATAAGAGGCCATGCTAAAGTGGTCTGGTATCTTAAAGGCTACTGGCTGAAGAAATTCTTACAGCATACACCCACTTGTTTCTTAGGACCATTTGATTGGAAAATCTTTTACCAACCCTTTATTCTTATCAATGTCTGTCTTTGAGGTTGAGGTGTCTTTCTTGTATACAGAAGAACGGATCATGCTTCCATATCCATCTTCTTAGCCTGTGTCTTTTTATAGGTAAATTGAGTCTATTGATATTAAATATTAGTGACCAGTGTTTGCTAATTCCTGTTATTTATCAGTGGTAGGGTTTGTGTGTTTCCCTTCTTTGGGGATTGCTGGTGGGAGGTTATTTGTTTCCTGTGTTTTTGTGGGTATAATTAGCTTCCTTGGGTTGGAGTTTTGCTTCTAGTACTTTCTATAGGGCTGGATTTGTGAATAAATATTCTTTAAATCTTGCTTTGTCATGGATTAGTTTGTTTTCTCCATCAGTGGTGATTAAAAACTTCGCTGAATATAGTAATCTGTTCTTGCAGTCATGGTTTCTTACTGTCTGTAGCATATCTGTCCAGGACCTTCTGACTCTGGTGGTTTTTCATTGAGGAGTCAGGTGTAATTCTGATAGGCCTGGCTTTATATGTTACTTGACCTTTTTTCCTTTGGAGCACTTAATATTCTTTATTTATTATGTATGTTTTGAATTTTGAGTATTATTTGAAGAGGGGACTTTTTTGATTTAGTCTATTTGGTGTTTTGTAAGCTTCTTGTACCTACATAGGGTTATCCTTCTTTAGGTTGGGAAAGTTTTCTTGTATGAATGTGTTGAATATATATTCTGTGCCTTTGAGCTGTGGTTCTTCCCCTTCTTCTATCCCTATTATTCTTAGGATTGGTCTTTTCATGGTGTCCCAGATTTCCTGGGATAAGAGGTTGGAGGAAGGGGTGAAACATGTAGTTTTCAGGGTCAAATGAATGGAATGAGGGTTTGGGGGGAGCCTACCTGCAGGAACTTGTCTGCTGTCTGGTTAGAGAAACTGGGACAGGTGGGGAAATGGTTTTGTCTAAGTATGGAGGGCCTAGAGAGTGGAATATCCCTCCAGGTGGGTGGTCACTCACCTCTTGGTCCACTCTGTTTATTTGAATCCTGTGTTTCAGAGTTCCTCTGAGGTTGTGGGTTATAGGATTGTTTGGGGGGCAGAGTGGGACTTATATTTTATTAGGTTTAATGGTTAAGCTGGGGTTGTTGAGCAGCCTACCTGCAGGAAGCTAGCCTGCTGCCTGGCTAGAGAAGCTAGGGCAGTTGGGGGAGGGGCCTGGGGTTTTGCCATGGTATGGAGGGCCTAGAGAGTCGGGTGTCCCACTGGGTGGGTGGTTACACACCACTTGGTCCTCTCTGTGGAGTATTAGGGTGTGTTTTACCAACTATCTCTTTAAGTGTTTAGTAGTTTATAGAGAAGCAATATTCTAACGTAAAAAATAATTAAATAATTTTAAGTGTGAGTTATTAGTAATTTTATACATGATTTAGATTACAATAGCTATTAAAATATATTCTATAATAGCTTACTTATATTGAAAAGGCAAGAGGTTTGAATGTGTGTATATTTCAGTAATATTCATCCAGTAAGTTCAAATTATAGAGAAAACATTGTCAAATTATTGTAAGATAACTTGTTTTCATAATACAGTTTTGTTGAAGCATAGCTACCTAGATTGATTTAGAGTACAGTAGCAAATTTCAGAAACCACAGGGTTGACACACACTAAAATATTTACTCTCTGAAGTCTATAGAACTCTGGTTAAAAAATATCATACTTACATAGCATTTACTAAAATATTCTGTCAAAAATATATGCATGCACGTTTTTGGATTTTTCTTTAGGTTGATAGCTCACAAATAATGACAGAGACATATTAATTATAAAATCCTGGCCTTAGCTTAGGCTTGTTTTTATTTTGCAATTATAACTTAAGCTAACCTTTTGTGGGAAGTCCTTCTGTATATGTGTTGCTTTTATTGTCTAATGAATAAAGCTGTTTCCGCAAATGGGAGCAAAGTAAAGTCAAGCAGGAAATTTGAAAAGAGATATAGAGAGAAAGTAGGCAGAGTCAGGGAAATGTCATATAGCTGCTGAAGGAGACAGATGCCAGATGCTTACCAGTTAGTCACAGCCTTGTGCTGATATATAGATTAATAAAAATGGGTTAATTCAAAATGTAAGAGCTACCTAGAAATATGCATGTATGATTGGATGGATAGCATTGTAATTAATATAGTTTCTGTGTGATTATTTGGGTCTGTGCAATCAGGAAAGAAATGAGCAATACCAGCCATCACTAACCCATTTCTAGTTATCTATGTTCTGTCACATACTGCCCATCCTTCCTCTTCCATGTCTCCTAGCATTTCTCTCTTGCACTTATACCTCCTGTCTAGTTATGTAACATTCAGCCTTTTATTACACCAACCCCACAATACACCTTCACACAATATACAAACATCCTAAACACATGCAAGTAAATTGAAGGCACCTCCTGAGTTTTATGTCTGGCCAGTACGCACAGTTTTCACAGCCACCAGAATTCACTCTTGATGCTTAGGCAGAGTTGATAGTCACAGACTCAGAGTAGCATGGTTAGTGTCATCTATTTATCAGTACCAGGATAATTAATATTAACTTTTATATTTTCCATTACATGAAAATTTTCATTGACATAAATTAGAAGGGCTTATTTTTTTCCATGCCAATGGAAAGGGTCTAGAACAAGTCTACTGAAGTTTAACTGATAGTCTCAGAGTGACCCTTATTTAGTAAATACAAGTCACTTGTTTGCTGAAAATGACCAAACCTCTATTCCTGATTATGACTGTTTGCAACTCTGTAACCTGGAGTAACTGCTCATCTGTTGGAGGAAGAAAGGCAGCTTGTTGGTTCTAGGCCACTTAGCACCAAAATAATCACACAGAAACTATATTATTTAAAATAATGCTTGGTCATTTTCTTAAGAATATTGCTAGCTTGTTCTTATATCTAGAATTAAACCATCTCCATTATTTTATATTTTACCATGAGGTTCATGGCCTACTGGCAAGTTTCAGGCCTTTGTCTCTGTCAGGGCTATATGGCTTCTCTCTGCCTCTGCCTTATTTCTCCCAGCATTCAGTTTAGTTTCCCCACCTAGCTCTGTTCCCCTATAGCTCTGCTATAGGCCTAAAGTATTTCCTTTATTAACCAATGATATTCACAGCATACAGACAGGAGTTCCACATCACCCCTCTTTTCTGTTTAAATTAAAAAAGGATTTTAACTTTAACATAATAAAATTACATATATAAACCAGGTATCAAGCAAGAATTATAGTTACAATATTTATATCTACTTTATCTTTTATCATAACAAAGGAAGACTATAACTATGAATTCTTCAACTCCATCAAATACTCCAGAAGGATATAATATTACATAAGTAAACAATAAGTTCATTGTAAACAACTTCCAAAACTCTAGAATTGACAGAGACATCTAACTGCCTGGACAGTCACCCAAAGTTCTTCTGTATGTTTGGGGCATCCATCTTCAGCCTACAGGCCCATAGTATCTGGCAGACTTTTCCATGAAGCAGGAAATTTCAAAGGCAATTCTGCCTATATTTGCAGTTTGTTAGTCACTTTCTTCTGTATCGTGCAGAATGTCTAGCAGACTCTTTCATGAAGCAGGAGCCCCAAAGTATCATCTCACTTTAGGCAAGTTTGGTAGTCATTTCTCTGCAGGTCCTGCATGTCCATTTCATCAAGCAGTCCAGGCAAGAAAAATTTCTTGGCCAAATGGCTATCCAACTCCATAAGGAGACTTTTCGATGTTAATCATTGTCTTGAAATAGATTTGTGCTGACAGGACAAGATGAGTCTCATTGTCATGAAAAGTCCTAAGTTCTTAAGCACTTTAAATGCCATATTCTGTAGTCTTTAAAAAGTTTAGAGAATGACTATCCATCTGAAATATATCTCTGTACAACTAGAAAATCTAACTAACATGACTACAAGCTTGAATATTATAGATGATTATCTGTTTACCTATAGTTTTTTCATTCAAAAAATTTACATTTCCTCCCCTTCTCCCAGTCCCCTCCCACTCCCCCCACCCCTCTGCCCTCCCCATGCTTCCTTAGAAGACGGCATGGTACCCTGCCCTGTGGGAAATCCAAGGCCCTCGCCACTCCATCCCGGCCTAGGAAGGTGTGCATCCAAATAGACTAGGTTCCCAAAAAGATATTACATGCAGAAGAGATAGGTCCTAGTGTCATTATTGATGGCTTCTCAGTCTGCCCCCATTGGTAGCCACATTCAGAGAGTCTGGTTTGAACATATACTCTTTCAGTCCCAGTCCAGCTGGATTTGGTGAGCTCCCATTAGTTCTGGCACACTGTCTCAGTGGGTGGACCAGCCCCTCATGGTCCTAACTTCCTTACTCATCTTCTTCCACCTTCTGGTCTTCGACTGAAACTTGGGAGCTCAGTCCATTGCTCTGATGTGAATGTAGGTCTCTGTCTCTATCTCTATCCATCAGACGAAATTTCTATGGTGGTGATCAAGATATTCATCAATGTGACTATGGGACAAGGCCAGTTCAGGCACCCTCTCCTCTGCTGCCCAAGTACCTAGCTGGGGACATCCCCGTGGACACCTGGGATCCCTCTAGAGCCAAGTATCTTGCCAATCCTAAAATGACTCCCTTAATGTAGATATCTTATTCCCTTCTCCAATATCCACCCTTCCTCCATCTCCACCCTCCCTCTCCCCCAGGCTCTCCGCAGTCCTTCCCTTCTCCCTTCTCCTTCGCCCTCTCCCTTTTCCCCATACCCCCTACCAACACCTCTATCCCCACCCCTGTGCTTCCAACATTTGCCTGGCGATCTTGTTTGCTTCCAATTTCCAGGAGGATCTATATATGTTTTTCTTTGGGTTAACCTTGCTATATGGCTTCTCTGGGCTTGTGAGCTATAGGCTTAGTGTCCTTTGTTTATGGCTAGGGTCCACTAATGACTGAGTACATACCATAATCATCTTTTTTGGGTTTGGGTTACCTCACTCAGGATAGCGTTTTCTATTTCCATCCATTTGCATGCAAAATTCAAGATGTCATTGTTTTTTACTGCTGCGTAGTACTCTAATGTGTAGATATTCCACACTTTCTTGACCCATTCTTCCATTGAGGGGCACCTCGGTTGTTTCCAGGTTTTGGCTATTACAAATAATGCTGCTAGGAACATAGTTACACAAATGCTTTTCTAATATGATTGGAATTCTCTTGGGTATATTCCGAAGAGTGTTATTGCTGGATCCTGAGGTAGGTTGATTCCCAATTTCCTGAGAAACCGCCACACTGATTTCCAAAGAGGTTGCACAAGTTTGCATTCCCTCCAGCAATGGATGAGTGTTCCCTTACTCCACATCCTCTCCAGCACAGGCAATCATTGGTGTTTTTGATTTTAGCCATTATGACAGGTGAAAGATGGTATCTCAAAGTTGTTTTGATTTGCATTTCCCTGATGGCTAAGGAAATTGAACATGACCTTACATACCTTTTGGCCATTCGAACATCTTCTGTTGAGAATTCTCTGTTCAGATCATTAACCCATTTTTCAATTGGGGTATTTAGAATTTTAATGTCTAGTTTCTTGAATTCTTTGTATATTTTGGATATCATATCTTTGCCTGATGTGGGGTTAGCGAAGATCTTCTCCCATTCAGTAGGATGCCTTTTTTCTCTTAATGACTGTGTCTTTTGCTTTACAGAAGCTTCTCAATTTCGGGAGGTCCCATTAGTTCATTGTTGCTCTTATTGTC
>PVIU01006117.1:0-105351 GCA_004026605.1 Ondatra zibethicus | reverse complement strand
CACTGCACCTGGAGCACTGCCCCACTGCACCTGGAGCACTAAAGCTCACAGCTCTGGAGTACTGCCTCACTGTACCTGGAGCACTGAAGCTCACAGTTCTGGAGCACTGCCTCACTGCACCTGGAGCACTGAAGCTCACAGCTCTGGAGCACTGCCTCACTGTACCTGGAGCACTGAAGCTCACAGCTCTGGAGCACTGCCTCGCTGTACCTGGAGCACTGAAGCTCACAGCTCTGGAGCACTGCCTCACTGCACCTGGAGCACTAAAGCTCACAGCTCTGGAGCACTGCCTCACTGCACCTGGAGCACTAAAGCTCACAGCTCTGGAGCACTGCCTCACTGTACATGTAGCACTACAGCTCACAGCTCTAGAGCACTGCCCCACTGTACCTCAGAGAGCAGAGTCTTTTTCTTCAGATCTTAGGGTCTGACACTCTTACTGTCTTGACTCCTGTCCCTTAGACCAGATGGGTGGTAACTTTGGAGAGAGAACTCAGAGCCACCACCATAGTACGGCTCCCATGTGAACCTGGTCTACCAAGCCCTCCACAGTGGCCTTTCAAATACAGGGCCAGGAGAGCTTTGGGATCCTGAAAATTGCAGCAGAGGAGCAGAGACATCCCTGACTGACAGCTGGGGTGAATTAGAAGGCACCTTGAAGCGTCAAGAGGAAGTCTCTAGGCCACTGAAAAGCCCCTGTCCTGGCTCAGTGGCACCTTTGCAGTCCCCTTGATTCATTTGGCTGTGGGCTTCCCAGAGACACAGCAACTAGGAACCCATGCTCACTGGCTCTCTGTGAGTGTGGAGTGCAGTGCGAGTCTACGCGCTGGCTAATTTTATATGATCTTGACACAAGCTAGAGCTGTATTGGAAGAAGGAGCCTTGGTTGAGAAAAGCTGTCCGCCAGATCGGCCTGTGAGAAAGCCTATGGGGCACTTTCTTGATTGATAATTGCTGTGGAAGGGTCCAGCTCCCCATGGGCAGTGCCACCTATGAGCCAGTAGTCCTGGGTGCTAAGAAAGCAGGCTCAGCCAGCCACCAGGAGCAGGCCAGTGAGCAGTGTTCCTCCACGGGTTTGGCTTCTCTTCCAGTTTCCAGGTTCCTGCAGCTGCTGCCTTGACTTCCCTCTGTGATGGTATGACCTGAGAGCCCAAACTGAAGTCAAACTTTCCCTCTGGATGTTGTTTGTGGTCATAGCAACAAAAACGTAACTAAGACAGTGAAGCTGGAGAAGGAGCGTGCAAAAGTGAATTTCTCTCCAGCTCACACTCATGTCTAAGGAGCGTGCAAAAGTGAATTTCTCTCCAGCTCACACTCATGTCTAAGGAGTGTGCAAAAGTGAATTTCTCTCCAGCTCACACTCATGTCTAAGGAGCGTGCAAAAGTGAATTTCTCTGCAGCTCACACCCACATCTAAGGAGTGTGCAAAAGTGAATTTCTCTCCAGCTCACACTCATGTCTAAGGAACACCCAAACTGGGGCCTCTGTGTTCATGCATGCAGCCTCATTGGTTATACCAGAGGCTTTATAATGTCCATCTTCAAGTTTAGCATCAAAATTATGCAGAGGGGAGCAGGAAACATATATAACTTAATAAAAACAATAAAAAATATACAGAAAAAGCAGCCAAGAAGAACCAAACTGTTTGTGTAATGTTCCCCAAAGTGGGACACAAACAAACTCTGGGCCATCTTGACTCCCCTTTAAATATCTTGATGAGTACATGCGTTTTTAAATGCACAGCCTGCTTGGTAGTCTGTTCACTTGAAACACACACGCACACACACACACACACACACTCATGATGTGGGATTCCCCTCCGTATGCTGTGAATGCTATTGATTAATAAAGAAGCTGCTTTGAGCCTATTGCAGCACAGAATAGGGCAAGGCAGGAATTCTAACCAGGAACAAGAAAGCAGTTTCCGTTGACACACTTATGTGTTAACACATATGGATCCGCTTCTGTGTACAAATAAGCACGCTTGCATATAATTTATTGTTTCAATCAGTCATCTAATTACAAGGTAAAACAAAAATAGAAGTGCCAAAGCTGGTGAGATAGCTCAGCATGGAAGGACATTTGCCACCAAGCCTACTGACCTGAATTCAACCCCTGGGATCATACGGTAGAGGGAGAGAACCAACTCTGAAAGTTGTTCTCTATCACATGTACATGGTGGTCCATGTGCTCATTATCACATGTACACGGTGGTCCATGTGTCCAGTATCACATGTACATGGTGGCCCATGTGCTCATTATCACATGTACATGGTGGCACATATGTCCAGTATCACATGTACATGGTGGCCCATGCGTCCTCCCTCAGATAAAGAAATGTAACTGAAATGCTTTAAAAATATATGTGAGTGTCCATTGAATTCCCACCCAGGGTGAAGGTGTTAATTTCTACCGCCACATTCTTGACTTTTCACACAATTGCAGCAAATACCGACGTGACCCCCACCCCTCTGTTCTGTGCAGACAGGAGCTGCCTTGGTGCCCTGCACTCCACCCCTTTTCCTTGCCAGCACGTGCTCTTTCCATACTGACACCTGGAGTATTTCTTCTTTATGTAGCGCATAGTATTCCTCTGGACGGCAAGAATTAAAGAGTCGTTTCAATCCAATCATCACTGATGAACACTAGAGTACTTGCAATATACTGTTTTAACGTAGAAACAATGATGTTAATTGAAAAATGTTTTAAACACCAGGAACAAAAATCTTATTTATACATATTTAAACAAACAACTCCTATTTGCTGTCTGCATGTATTCAGTCTGCTAATGGAATCGCACACCTCTGCACTGGCAGATCTCAGAGGGTCTTGGCGGAGGAGTCCATGAGAGTAGAGTCAGTGAAGCCTGGAAGTCTGGCCTCTTTTCGACAGGAACCCTTGTGGATGAGCAGCAGCCACCGGTGTATGCAGGTGAGCGTGGCTCAATGATGTTTCTTTTCGTTTCCTTTCATTCCATGTTGCAGTTGGGGTGGAAGATGTCCCCACAGACCCAGGTATTAAAGGGTTGGTCTCTCAAGGGGCAATATTGCCAGATGGTGGAATTGCTAAGAGAAGAGGCCATTGGGACATCTGTCGTTGGGCAACTGGTGTTCAAGGGGACTAGAAGACATTGGCCCCTTCCTCTTTCTCTCTCCCTCTTCTTGACCATGTTTTTTTCTACCCTGCTCCTTACTCCAGTCATGTTGTGCTGCCTCACACAAAACCTAATGGCTGTGGGCTGGGTCCTCTAAAACGGTGCCCTACATGTTCCTTTCCTCTCTGTGAGCTGATTGTCTTGGTAAGAGAAAGGTAAGAGAATCAAGGTAAGAGAAAGACATCGCTGTATACAGCACACCCCACACCTCACATCACACACAGAACCACCACACAATATGGAAAAAATACAAATAGCACACCATACTGTACATCACATACAATACCACACACGTTCACACACAGAATATACACATGCACACACACGTACACACATAGACACACACATACACACAATACCACACACGTTCACACACAGACATATACACATGCACACACACATGTACACACATATACATACATACACACAATACCACACACATGCACACACACACACATACATACACACACACAACACCACACGCACACCCCCCACAATCATCACACATTGCAGACATAATAAAAACAGCACACTGTACTGCACATCACACACATTACTCTGCAGACAAACCTAAGCAGCACAGCACCACACACCACACCACGCATGCATTGCACACTGTGCACGTGCCCCATATCATGCCCAGTGTACACCCATGCCACTTTCCCAGATCTCCCACTGCTTACACACACGCACACCAAAACTCAATGTACACACACCATTGCATAGACCCATGTAGCAACTAAACCCTGCACACATATATGTGGGTTTCCATTTAAACTGTCAAATTGCAGAATTTGACAGTCTCTGATGTTTCTGCTTTGTCCAGATCATCCCTTCCTGATTGTCCTGTTGTACAAAACTAAACAGTTTTCACGGTTGCTGAAGCTCATGCAGTGTGCCTGCTGCTGGCCACAGGGAATGCCCCCATCCTCTACCCCCCCCCCATGGTTCTTGCTCCTCATGGGTTCAGAATGTATTCAGTACTTCCATCTCCAAACAGGCTTTGGAATACAACAGCAACGCTAGTTTTCTTCGTCATCTAGAAGGACCCTCTTCCCTCCAACTGCCCTCTCTTAACAGAGTCATGGGTCCAGTGTTTTGTGTTCTGGGCACACTGTTGTACAGCTGTGTGATAGGTTTCAGGCGGAAGAAAAAGCCTAAAGATGGAAGAGCACATAATCCAGCTGCTGGACCTGAGACACCCTTGCTTCTCAAAGCAGGTGCCAGAGCCGGGCTCAAAGCTTCTGCAAGAGGCCAGAAGGAGAGCTTATGGGGCCTCTGTGTTTGTATAGGAAGAGGTCTGCCATTCTTACACTCAGATCTGAGGGGTCTCCTTCTTTCAGTGAGCCCAGCAGTAGACGGTGGGGAGATCTTCCCAAGGCTTAAGAAACATTTTCAGAGCTGGTAACAGCGGACGGTGTCAGTGTCTCTTTAGGGAGTCACTTTTTAATCACTCCATTTGGCATCAGCTATGTGGCCGCCTAATGTTTACATTAAGAGGTATCCAGTAAGCCTTCACTTCAGAAGCAAATGGGAAGTGGGAGCCGTCAGCACCAGCGGATCTGAATGCTGAGGCGCCCCTTCTGCGCTCTGGGGCGGTGCGAGGTGTTGATCATGGCTTCTCACTGATAGGCAGAGTACTTGCAGAGCGTGAAGACTCTGCGTGTGCGCGCAGGATAACTCTAATCTGCACCCTGCCCGGCCTCCCGCATTTGCATGGACAAGCAGCCTGGCTGCTAAGCTCTCTATTAGAGCTGCAAAGGGCTCCCTCATTTGAATAAAGCCTCTTTGGCACGCAGAAAAGGCGGAAAAGGTGCGACGAGCAGGAACCTCCTGGAATTAGGGTGACATTTGGAAGCAGGGTCCTTAAATGTTCGCTTTTTGTCATGCTAAATTCTCGAGTATTTTTAAATCTATTGTAACTGTCAGTTGCATTAAACGTTTTTATTCTTATTTATTTATTTTTTTTACAGAGCAAACGGCAGCCTACCAGAATGCCAGGAGTCCATTATTATGGCTATCTGCATCATGGGACTGTTTGATGCAATGTAGAAATACATATGAATATAGGATTAGACTCATAATGTAGAAAGCAGTCAGAGATCAAAAGAGCTGGCTGGGAACTCAGGCAGGCAAGAACGCCTGCAATTTTGCAGCCAAATGAAGGGGCTCCCTGTGTGTTCCATGCATCTTGTTTGCTCTCAGCATGGAACTGGTGGCTGGTGGCCATGGCCACCACAGCAGCACCATCTTATTCTAACAAGGCTTGAAAGAGTGCCCTGAGGTTTACAGGGTGGGATTTGGGCCAGCCATACCTGGCCAACGTCAGTGTGAGTATGGTTTCTGAGATCCACGTTTGATTCCGCTCTGTCTTGAAGTGTTGCTAAGATTTGAAGGTCAGATTTTAGGTTCTTGGAGAGTATTTTAGTATTGGAAGTTCAAACAGGAACCCTGATGGCCAAACCACAGAGACCAGGGAAGGTCTCTGCTGTGAAACTGATGCACACACCTGTCTTAGGGACCTGGATCTATCCCCTGTTAGCTGGCTCTTAATAGGATCTTCTAAATGTTTTCAATATGCCTCCACCCATGTTGCAATAATCTCACACATGTAGTGACTGGGGTTGCAAGTGGCAGATGTTTCCAGGCAGTCTGCCATGGATCTGGGATTAAGGCACATTCCATTTCATCCCTATACTAAACTTTGGCACTTGCCCATCTGATATGTTAATTCTCTGTTTCTTTGATTTTGACATTTAATTCAAGTGAGGATTCTGAAGTCTGGGCTTAAATTAAGAAGGGCCATTTATCATTATTTAGCCAATATTTAGAATTGTTCTCCACACATAATGTCTTATTAACAATCCTCTACAGTCCAGTAATGCCCATCTTGAGGACTGAAGGCTACATGCAGGCCACCGTAGATGTGAATGCAGTCTGTTATGATTGTAGACACCAACTAGGTCAGTGTCAAAGGTTGGGTGCCCCTGCCATGGGAGCGAACAAGTGTGTCATCAATCACTCTACTTTTTCTTTATTCTGACCTTAACTATCTCATTGTCTCCAAGATTTAAAAGATCTTTTCTCATGGTGAGATTTTTAAATATATTCTGAAAATACAAAATGCATAGCTGTCAGTTACTCACAGGGACAACCAGAAGAAGCCATTTCTAGGCTCAAGCCTACAGGAAAGAAATAGGAAGGAAGGGCAGAGGTCCACATACGCGGTCACAGCAAGGCCACGTTGAAGACTTCAGTGGCCAGTACCTGCAAGAGGCACTGTGCTGGCTGAACCCTCCTTAAAGTCAAACCAGCTCTGCTTACCTCAGGCTCCCACTCGTGAAGAAGAGAAGCCTCTTGTTGGTTCCCAGTCACCCGGCTGCTTAGACCCGAAATAACCACACAGAAACTGTGTTAATTACATCACTGCTTGACCCATTAGCTCTCGCTTCTTATTGGCTAACTCTTACATCTTAATTTAACCCATTTCCATTAATCTGTATATCACCACGTGGCAGTGGCTTACCGGGAAAGTTAGGGCATGTCTGACTCTGGCGGCAGCTCTATGCATCTCTCCGACTCTGTCCTCCTTCTCAGAAGATTTGATGTAGGCTTCAACAATTTCCCAATCAATGGAGTAAAGAGTACTCTTCTGTGAAGAGTAAAACTGCTCCTGGGGAGACTGGGAATGGAACCATTCTGTCTGTCCAGGTTTGGTTCAAATGCTTCTTTCTCTCTAGCTAAGTGTCATGGTTACCCCTTCATAACTAGTCCAGAGGCAGGATAGGACCAGGGACTTCATGCCACTGAGCTACTGTGGTCACCTGACATCTGCCGAAGACAGAATCAAGCTCCCTCTCCCATGGCAGAAGTGAGAGGACATTGCTGCAGCCGAGTCTAGGTCAAGAAAGACAAGGTGGCATCATGCCAGTGCTCTGGGGGCTTTGTCTAGAGAGCAGGATGGTGGATAAGAAGGTCTTTCCACACAGTTGAACTGAACTTGAACTGGACTGCACATGTGTGCTGTGGGACAATGCTCTTCTACCGTGTAAAGATTTGCCAGTCATTTTGGTTTAATAAGATGCTGATTGGCCAGTAGCCAGGCAGGAAGTATAGGCAGGGCAAGCAGACTAGAAGAATTCTGGGAAGAGGAAAGGCTCAGTCTGCAGTCGCCACTCAGATGCAGAGGAAGCAAGATGAGAATTCTGCAATGAGTAAGATACCAAGTCACGTGGCTAAACATAGATAAGAATCATGGGTAAATTGTAAGAACTAGTTATTAATAAGTCTAAGCTAATAGGCTGTTCACTGAGGGTTTCTGTCCCACCCTTCAGTCATTCAGTCCAAAGGAACACACAGAGGTCTACATTAGTTATAAACTGATTGACCTAGTAGCTCAGACTTCTTATTAATTCTTATAACTTATATTAGCGCATTATTCTTGTCTATGTTAGCCATGTGACTCGGTATCTTGTTCAGCGAGGCAGTTACATCTTGCTTCCTCTGCATCTGGGTGATGGCTGCAGACTGAAACTTCCCTCTTCCCAGAATTCTCATTGCCCCACCTCTACTTCCTGTCTGGTCGACCCATCTATACTTCCTGCCTGGCTACTGGCCAATTAGTGTTTATTTAAAATACAAGTGATAGGGTACAGACCATTGTCCCACAGCAATAAGCCAACCAGTTTAGAATTAATATAAGTCTCTGTGTGTTTTTTGGGGACTGAATGGCTGCGGTACTGGGCGGGACAGACACTTCTGTCTACACATGAGCCACTTGCAGAAATGCGAAAGCCTTTGGACTTTGTTTCTCCATTTTGTGATTTATTGCTTCTCTTAGAGTGTTTATTTCCTACTTCACCTCTTGCTTTGCATGGAACTCCTACCTTCATGAAGAAAATGAATTAACATGTAACCGAATGCCAGAGTATGGGGTCTTCAGGAGTCCACTGCACCTCCCACAGTCTAGACCCATGCCAGTCTTGGATTGGATTTCTGCATGTGTCTCGTTGCCAGTTGATACATCCTGACTGTGATATCTCCACTGTGGTAAACAACAAGGGAGAGACTTGTGGATCCTGAGTTCCTCAGAGCCCCCTGACCAACATAAAGTATTCAGAACAAGGTGTTAGATGAAGGCTCCTGGTTGGCACTGTCAAGAAATGGAAGGCCTTGAGAGATTTATGTGCTTACTCAGCGGCCAGCCAGGGCATCTGAAGACCCTGAAGAAGCTGGGCAGTTGGCTCAACAATCTGTCCGGAGTTGCTCATGACCTAGGAAATAGCATCAAAGGCTGGCCTAAGAGTGAGTCTCTGGCTTCTACCTGTGCAATGCTTCTTGTCAGGCAATCTTCAGAGCTGGACTTGCTCCCAGCTCACCTGCTTCCTGCTCCTGTTCTGACCACTGAGCCTTTCTACAGACACTGGCTTCTCTCAGAAGTCACCCACTTGGTGTAGAGAAAAATAACAAGAACATGAATGCCAGAAACCCCAAAACACAGGAGAGGCTTTATATTTTCTATTAAAAGTAGAAAATAAGTCTTCAGTTAAAGGGACCTTTATAATATTTTATATGTAAAATATTATAAGGTTTTATATTATATAAATATTATAATTATATAATAATTATATAATACATATTTTATTTATGAGGTTTTATAATATCTCAAGTTTCCCATCATGGTCTCTCGGCACCTTCAGTGCTGAACCATGAGATGCAAGAGTGTTTGACCTAACTGAACATTCTGTGCAATGTGTGTGTATGTTTTTCTGGTGGGTCTTAATTGTGTTGCTCGAGCATTCTAATGTTTAATGTATATTTTAAAATAAGTTTTTGTAGAAGTTTTGTGAAACCCACCATGACTGTGGATTTGTGGACTTTGTTACAGTAAGACAAATCGATTGTTGTTCTTTAGATTTAAACAGTATCTTAAGATCACACAGATTCATGTATCACCCCATCTTTCTGAGGTCACACCCTCATTATGCTCATGGCTTTTACTGAATACAGCTAGCTAGAAAAGATACCTTGCATTCATTTCTCAGATGTATTTTATCCTGTTTCATTTTGTGTTTTTCACTATCTCTTACAAAGTCATAAATTTTGATTTTCCTTAATCTAGTTTAATAGTCTTGGATTTTTTGAACTTTTAAAGAATTTTATAGGTGAGTATAGTACATTTAGATCATTTTATCCCTCCATCTCCGCTTCCATGTCCTAGTATATGGCCCCTTTCATGACCTCTTTTATAACCAGTATTGTTTCATGCATGCACACGCTTGCACGCACACACACATACATACACAAGCACACACACACAAGCACACACACGCCTGTGCCCCACAACTTACTGAGTCCAGTTATTGTTATATGTATGTATATGTATTTAGGGATGACCACATGAGATGAGTCATGTAACCTACTGGGGGGCTCACTCCTGAAAAAAACTAAATACCCACTGATTGTCAGTAGCTACTCTTCTACAGTGTTGTGCAGTGACTGAGATTTCTGCTCTCGCATACAATCTGTCAAACATGTACTGAGGACCCTGAAGGGCCTACTGCAAAAAGATGCCTTGGGCTGCATCACCAGGCTTGGTAACTAAGACTCAGGCTCACAGCAGGTTGACATAACCGTCCCTCATTCAACACCCTCTTCCATCCTTTCCATCTGCGTAGCTATGAAAGGAGCCGTCTTCCTCTGTGTTTCCCCTAAGTTCCCTCTCTCATGGGACACTGAATTAGTCCACACTTCTGAATCGATGTTCAAAGTTCCTGGATCAATCTGCTTTTTTTTTCATATCTGAAGCATAAACACTGAACTCTGACCCCAAAGCTCAAGCGACATTATATCCTATGCACTCCTCTCTGCTCATTTGCAGAATCATAAGTATCCTCCAGGCAATCTTCACTACTTTTATATATGGCAGGATAAATGTTAATGCCAATGTAGCATCATGGATTGGGTTGATTCGGGTCTCCATGGTCTCCCATATTGCATTCCTGCATGCTAGGCATGGTCTCCAGGCTCTGGTGCTCGGATGGAAGGTTGGAAGCTTCAGGAGGGTGAGCCAAGTAAGAAGTTAGGTAGTAGGGGAGATGTCTTAAATGGAGTGTCACCCTGATTCCCAGATGACACAAGACAGCCTCCTCTACATGCTTCCAGCCTTGCCTAGGGTGTCTAGTACTGTGATCACCCTGAGGAAAAAGGGCTCAGGGACCTTGACAAAAGCTTCTGGAATAGTGAACCCAAATGAATCTTTCTTATTTATGAATTGATATCTCAGGGCTTTGCCATAAGGACAGAAAAGTGGCTAACATACCATTTGCATTTAAATGATTTCTCAAATAATCTTTCTTATCTCATCCCATTCTCTGATCTATGAAAAACAGCATCAAGTTCATGAGCAAATGTAAATAAAGCAGAAAGCACGTTAGAGTCTCTCTACAGATGCTGCCAGGAATGGCTGTTGCGTGTATATGAATGTATGCTTCTCTCTGTTTCTGAATGCCTGTGCTCCATGTTCATTTTGTGCTTCAAGGTGGATGATTTGTGTTGAACAACCTTCCTAGCTAACTAACCTCTCATCATGCATTAGCTTTACTGCTTAACACATATTTTGAAATTATGTTTTCATAAACTATAATGTTCAGTTCTATAACATTTATATTAGCCTTCATAGATCTCATTTCTCTGAAAACCATTTCCTTGAATATCCTATTCATGGTTGTTTATAGAGCCCTCATCTATTGGCCCTAGCAGCTGAATCCTGTGGGAATGGTTTTCTATAGTTGAACTTCATTGTTTTTAAAGTCATTTTGTTCTCTTTCTGTGAAGCTTCCTATGTGTGTGTGTGTGTGTGTGTGTGTGTGTGAGTGTGTGTGTGTGTGTGTGTGTGTGTGTGTGTGTGTGTGTGAATGGCCTGTATTGATTACATATTTAAAACTTCCAGTGATTTCGGACACTTACATCCCTTCAGAGAGAATTCTACCACTTTCCTGGCTGCCAGAAGGGTCTGAGTAGACTGTCTTCCTTGGCTGAGCTATGATGGCTGTGGGTAGATGAGATGGCCATCTCTGCTTTGCTGGTTTCATCAGAGTCTCAGGTACGAACCCCACAATAGCTCAGGCACCATCATGGAAGAGGCAGAGGAAGTAGCGTGACCACTGGAGGATGGGCGGCATGCTGCGAGAGGCTGCGTTCTAGATCCTGTACTCATAAGCTCACAGTAGTGCTGGTTACTTCCGTAGAACCGACCCAAAATCAAGTCAATCAAAATTCCAGCACAGAGAGGGGAGGAACTCACAAGACCCCACACCTAGCCGAAATTAGGAGGAGGGTGAATCGATATGGTATCCAAAGAGAGTTGGAGGAAGAGAAAAGGAGAATAGCCATGAGCAGAATCCATTACATACATATGCAATCACAAAGAGAAAATGAAGCAATTCTATTACACCGTTGCTCCCTCCCATTTCTTTTGAAAGTCCATCACCTTGTTCTTAATCTCAAAGCCAGTTTTTATTTCTTTGACACCCATGGCTGTGGAAGCATCTGCATGGCACTCCGTGCTTCTACAAGACCTGTCTGCTGTACTTTCCTTTGTCTGCACATTCACAGATGGAATCTTGAAATACTGACATGAAAGTGGGTGTATTTGAGTAACTTCCAGCTTTGGTAGCAATTGTTTTCAGAATTTTCTTTCTATGTCCCTGGGAACTTTCTGTTCTTTGAAGGCCAGTATATTCTGCTTGGCCTCGGACCCTGTGGCAGATACTATCTACATTTATTTGTGGGGACACCGGTTCCTACACAGTCCTGGAGTGTACCTCTCTTTACATCTAAAGGACATGCTTCCGCTCTCTGTAGTGCTCACACTATAAAGTGGGGATGGAATGTCACTCCATGATTCACCATATACAGTTAATTCCCTTTGTCAATGTGATGTGCAAATAACTGATGGAACGTTATTCTTGGTGTGTCTGTAGAAGAGACTGAATGAAAGCCACCCATATCAGTGTAGTAGGCATAATCCAATTTGTAGCCGGCCCAAAGGAAATGAAAATGAGGGCTGTCATGAACTCACCTTGTCTGAAATAGGATGTTCATCTCAAATAAACTTGTCTGCTGGCCTCCTGGGTCTGGGTCTCCAGGCACACATGGGACTTACACTGTGCTTTCTCATGCCTCTGGAGTTGGATTAATGCCACATGACCAACTTGCCTTGTTTTCAGTTTACAGAAAACAGTCACTGGATGTCCTAGCATCCACAGTCACATAAGCCAATAACTTATAACAAATTGTTTTCATTGATCTACTGTCTCTCTATCCATCATCTATCTATCTATCTATCATCTATCTATCTATCTATCTATCTATCTATCTATCTATCTATCTATATCTACATATCTATCTGCCTACCTATCATCTGTCTATCTATCATCTATCTAACATCTATAATTTATCTATCATCTACCTATAGTCATCCATTCATCTACAAATATATTTCTCACTGGACCTGTTTTAAAGGGGAGCCCTGTGCTCTAAAAGCATCAGGAAGCTATAGGTAACCTCCAGGAACGGACACTGTCCATCTTCAGATAACCAGAGAAAAGGCTGTAAGAAAATTTATTGTGCCAAGAACCAAATAAGTTGTAAAGCAAATTGTCCTTAAAGTCAGACTTCCTGACAATGTAACTGGTCGCTGTCACCTTGACTGCTGCCTTGGCAGGTCCCGAGCAGAGAACTCAGTGAACCTGTGGAGTGGCAGAGGTGGCAAGTCTGTGCTGTGTTAGGCCTGATGACATAGTTCATTAAGCAGCAAAATAAACCCAAAGGCTTTCCAGAGTGACAGTGCCCGGAGGGAGAGCCCAGGCATCTCGGCTCGTCCTGCTCAGTGCTTTTCAGGGCGCTGGCTTAAGTATTGTCTTGAGGTGGCGTAGTCTATTCTTCCTGTTTTTGTTTATTTGGTTTTCAAGAGTCAGTTTCTCTGTCCTGGAACTCACTCTGCAGACCAGGCTGGCCCCTAATTCAAAGATCCAGATCCAGCTGCCACCCCCTCCCACCCACCTTCTAGTGCTAAGATTAAAGGCGTGCATCACCACCGCCTGGCTAAGGTGTTCTTTTCTCATGGCTTTATCCCCCTCTTCGTTCTACTTCTTTGTTCCTTCCTTTCTTTTACTTGTAAGTATTTATCCTGCCTTTCAACCATGCCTCGGTTGAGGGTTCAGGTAATACGTGCTCCTATAATAGCCAAGAAAACCAGATAGTCTCTGAACATATTATCTCAAAAAATTTTATGTTGCAATATATAATATATGAAGAATAATTTTATTCATATTTAAAATATGTATATGTTTATATTTAAGTAAGAAATACAAAAGTCATTGAATACTCAAAAAAACCTGAAAAATTATGTTTACTGTTTCAACCATTTATGAAGATCTAAGAAAAGCATGTGTCATGTCTGTGACTGGAAGACTCAATATTATGAGATAATATGACTTTCAAACCCAAAATAGAAATGCTGATTTTTAAGAGCAAAAAAGTGGGAACAATCACTAGATTTGCTATTTTTATGTAGTAGAAGCAAGACTGTGTACAGTTGTGTGTACAATTATGATATGGACAAGGGAAACAGAACAAAGACCCAAAATGAGAGTTATTGATCATGATACTAATAATGAAGATGATTGTGAACCAGGTGGTGAAGAAGGAGACAAAAGTGATAAAATGAAGGCAACCATGATGAAGATGATCATGATGAAGATGGAGGTGATGATAGAGATGATGGAGGTATTGCTATCAGTGTGCAAAAAGATTATGCCAGGGTTGCAAAGATGATGCAAATATTGTATACAAATACAGTATTCTCAAAAATGATCAAATAAATGTTTAAAATAAAAGTTTAAAGTAGATAATAAATTTAAAATGTTTTGTGTGTCTGTGGGATGGGATCAAATCAAGCATAATGATTGATCTCCCCAAGTTAATGTTGAACAAACAAGCAATAAAGAAAAAAAAAACAATCATCCCAAGTCAACAAATAAACTCCCATAGTATCAGAACACAGTCCTACGAATGAAAGAACTGAAAAGTAACCACGCTAGTCATGCTGACAGAGTGTTATTGCTGGGGGAGGTGGAAGTCAAGATTTGGAGAGCTGTGAACTGGAACGTCAGGTGTCTGGAGTTGTCCTGCTTAATCTGGAAATCTACTGAGCTGTTCCTTTCTGTTCTCTATGTGTATGCGTGAATGTATATGTCTGTGTGTGTGTGTGTGTGTGTGTGTGTGTGTGTGTGTGCATGTGGTGAAGTCTGAACACAAAGAAGTGTGGAGATGTAGCTCAGTTGGTAGATTGCTTGCCTAGCATGGAAGAAGCCTTGGGTTTAACTTCCCAGGACCCTCATTTCCAGAGCTCAGTGGCACAACTACTGTCTATACCCACAAATAAGACTGACCTATCCTAAGGTGCGCATTGTCTCTCAGGCAGGGTCACTTCTTGACCACTTACTCTACAGCATGACTGACAGAGTACCAGACACTCTACGGACATCATTTTGTTTTGTCATCTGGTTCAAAGATCACAGAGGAAACACACCAGGGCACAGGTGGTTGAGGGGTCACTGCTGCAGTGCTGTGACGCAGAAGGACTCAACCAAAGAGAAATGGCGCTGGATGGCATCAAAAGTTCTTAGTACATTTTCTTCTATAAAAATAGGAGTAGATGTGTTAGAATGTGTCTACATCAAAGGGGTGGAAGGAGTTCATTACATCTTCCATCCCAGACTTTGTGGACCCCTATGGGAAGGACCCTGCTCTTCCTCCCTTATCACAGAGCTTCGATCAAATCACACAACACTCTGAAATCCATATGTGCACTCACACTCACACACAAGAATGAATACACACATAGCACATATTCACACACACACATACACAAATAGGAAACACACACACATTTGTAAGCTTAGACCATTCTAAAATATCTGTGATTTTTGAGCAAATCATCAAATCATCTCTTTTGTTTTCCCATAGCCATGAATGGAGTTGATCGGCCTTGCCTTCCCAACCATGTGGGAGGGACAACCTTTGATGAGACAAAGTGAACCTCTTCTAACTTAACTTAATGCCAGGGACCTGGCTACAGTGCTGCAAAGGTGATCAATGCACTTGTTGAGCCATTGCTAAAACGGAAGTTATTTTCCCATTCCTACCAGTGTTAGGTCAATGGGACAGTAGACTGTGTATGGGGGGCTGCTCCTGCAGGGACTGTGGATGACCTACCAGGAGAACAGATAGGCCATAGCCTACCAGGAGTCTAGAGATCATAGCCTACCAGAAGTTCAGAGACCATAGCCTGCCAGGAGTGCAGAGACCATAGCCTACCAGGAGAATAGACAGTCCATAGTCTACTAGGAGTGCAGAGACCATAGCCTAACAGAACAGACAGGCCATAATCTATCAGGAGCACAGACAGACTAAACCCACCAGGAGCACAGACAGGCCATAACCGACCAGGAGTGCAGAGAGGCTGCAGCCTGTGACTTCTCTAACTATACATACAGAAGTCCCCTTCCAGACAACTTCTAAGTCAGCCCCTTGCTGAAGTCTCTATGGCTGATACTGGAGCATACTATGAATTGATTTCTGGGGTAAGACTTAATAATATTAAGGACTCTGACTAGAGAGTATTAAGGGGCAAGGATGATAAATTCTATGAAGTCAGGAAACACTGAACATTCCTGATGAAATTCCTCTAATGCGTTCTTTTCCCCCCAACTTCAACACCAGAGACAGTACTGAGAAAATATTTCTGATTGTATCTCTTCTCCTGGCCTTGTTTTTCACCCGAAACATTTCTGTAGTATTGTTGCTTATGCATGTTCATTCCCCAAACCAGTAGGTATCTGCAGCCATGCAGCTGGTCTCGGAAGACTGCTGTAGGGTAGGCGTCAGTCTGGAACATGAGTTTACAGACTCAGGGGATGCCTGTGCCTCTCAGGTTTAAAGTGCAGCTCCAAACCATTTTGTTTCTGGCTTCACTCCTTCTCTCTAAGATTGGACGTCTCCAGTCCTGGAGCTCAGCAATCAGGCTGCTCACAACCCACAGCCTCCTTGCTCTCTCAAGGAGCACACCCTATGACCAACCGTTTTCAACATTTCTGTATAAAGTCATATTTCCTGTAACAAGATAGCTTGGGTAGGATTGGCTCCTGATTACCAATTGTATGCTTGTATATTTGGTCATACTTTATTAAGTTTTAACTTTGTTTTTGTTTATAATCAAAATAAGGATGCCAAACACCCTTCCAGCCCAGGAACAATGCCATGTAGTACTCAAGGGCTTCAGAACTCCCGATGAACCAGGCTGTGTGGAGTGAGCACTGCCTTTGAAATATGATTTAAAACAGAATTCGCAGTGTCGCAGAATTACATAAAACTGTGTGAAATTGTGCAGATAATCATTTAAATCTCCCTACATGAAAAGATAATTGCTCTAGAAATTAACTGTACCTGGGGTTCATTCATTTGGTCATGGCTAGTTTCTTATGTAGCGCTGATTTGATATTAGAGCTAATTAAGATCAGGTCAGAGTTGCTGAAGGTCAGACATTAATGTGTGGGATCATTGAAATGATAATTATAAACAGATTAGGAAGCCACGGTCCTTTATAAGGGGTTATTAGGTAATTACTGTGAGCACAAACGGCTTACTGTAATAATGGATTATCGACTGCTCACGGCGCTCTCGGGGTGAGAGTGTACTGCTTCCTCAAGGACTAAAGAACCGCGTGTTCTCCAAACCCAGAGCTCAGTAAATAATGCAGAAACTTGGCAGCGGTGGCCCACTCTTTCCTGGAAGGGTTTGTGCTTGGGGGAGGTCTGTTGTGGCTAATGTACCTTTGTTTACCTGAATATCAAGAGGGCAGGTGCCTAGAGGGGTAGAGGAGGAGAGAATCCCATTCCCTAGACGGATACAATGGGGCATGAAAGGCCTCTCTGGGTTGTCTGGGTTCTGAGTGTAAGCGTCATGACCAACTAGCTGCCCAAGGTGTAAGGGATGTGCCTGAGCCACTGGTGGATCTCACTCAGCTTGCTCTTTCTGGGCACGCTTTAACAGTTACATGGACTGAAATGTTGGCCAGGCTGATAAAAGTTGGCATCTAGAACTGGGGCCATGTGGAATTTGTTCTCAAACCAGGACTCCAGGGCAAGCAAGGTGCTCACCGCAGGTCAGCCGCCCAAAAGTTAACTTTGATGAGAAATGAGTTGATGAGCATGAACAAATGGCTAGAATGTTTAACTAGCTTTCTGCTCGAGCATGTCAGTGTACGCCATCCTCTTCACTTCAGAGGGAGCTTCATGCCTCCAGTTCCCTCCAAGACGTTCACCCCTGCAGAGCCAACCCTGACGTCTCTGGAAATCGGGAAAGCATACTGGAGCTGGGGTCTCCGATTCTGTTCACTGTAATGCAGTCTCTTTAAACCTTTGGTCCAGAGCTGAGCTTCTGAGGAACAAACACGTCAGATTTGAGGTGGGGGTAGAGGTGGGATGCCCTCACGATTGGGGGACTTGAGAAGCAGCACTTTGAGTCATTGGCCATATGGCCTTGGGTGTGACAGTCCATGTCTTTGGCTGCTTGCTATGCAGGACCTCCTCTGTATAGTCTCAGAGTATCTGAGCCTCTAGTCTGAGTCTGGCTGACATTGACCAAGGAGTTGGATTTCTCTGTTCTCTATCTCTCTTGAGAGGACTTTGACCTCAGCCTGATTTTTAGTGCCAACAAAGTATACCTGCCTTTCAGCAGGTGTGTGTGTGTGTGTGTGTGTGTGTGTGTGTGTGTATGTGTGTGTGTGTGTGTGTGTGTATGTGTGTGTGTGTGTGTGTACACATAATAGGTATTTATTTATTTATTTTTTTAAAGAGTTAGGGGTTAAGTATGAAATGTTAGGATAATGTTTGAAGCATGATTAATAAAATCCCATAGAGAGAAGTTGGGGTTCATTGAAGATCAGAAAACCAAAACAACCAGCCACTGGCTCTTACCTCTACCTCAGTCCAAAATGGCGATCTTGTCTCCTCTCCAAGAATCTCAGAATGAAACTGTATCTGAGAGCTGTCTCCTCCCGTTTTATAATCTTCTCTAGAGCTTAGGTTAAAGGCTTGCGCCCCTGGGATTGAAAGCATGCACCACCCTCTTTCTATAGCAACTAGCGTGGCTACTGGGATTAAAGCTGTGTCTTACCATTACCTGGTCTGTAAGGCTGACCAGTGGGGCTGATTTACTCTCTGATCTTCAGGCAAGCTTTATTGATTAAAATACAAATGAAATGTCACTACAGATGTTGAAAGCCTCAACTCAGTCTCTTGGAACCTCCAGGCCAGGGACTCAGGAACATTCACTAAGAGACATTGCTGAGAATGTTATGTGCCAGCCCCATCCAGAGTCTCATCCATGAACCTCAGCTGCAATGAATCTCAAGCATACTTTTGAATGACATTTCAAACTCTCTAATTTCTCTTTCCTATACGAGCCTGCTTGGTGCCATTAGCCATCGAAAGTGGACGGAGAATATGAGAGACAAAAGTGTGTATGAACGGTCCAGGAGTTGGCATTAGCTCATTTGTCTTGATCTCTGTGTTGGTTGATAAGATTGTATATGTGTCGAAGATCTTGTGGGGTCTCCACCATTTCTATGGTTTTGAGAGATCTCATGGGGGCTCATCTTTAGTAGCTCAAAGGAATACCTTTCCTTCAATGTCTCTCCCAGCTGGGATGCCTCCCTTACGGCTGGGGAGTTCTGCCTTCCTTAAGTGAGTCAGTTTGCCTTCTCTGACTAAACCCTTGACTTTAAGTGCCTTGTCTGAAGTTTCTGTATGGTTGAGGCTTCCAGGAAGGTGACTTAAAGGAAATCACAGTCTGTGCTTGGTGGGGCAAATTAGCCATAGTCTCAGCAGTGCTGGCAGGGCAGGGCAGGGAAGACATGCAGTCACGTAAGCGTTAGAGAAAGCTAAAATCTAAAGTTCAAAGTGGTACTTGGACCCTGTTTCACAGCAGTGCAACTGACTCCCTGCTTGAGGCCAGCTGGTCTAGGTGAGAGGAGGACCAGGGTTGCAGGACCTGGGATTCACCTTGTCCTCCAACACGCATGAAGACAGATGCTGGGGCCTGAGGACTCTGTGAGTATCCAGAGACGCTGGACCCTGAACCCTTGGGCTCTGGGGATATAGGTCCTAGGGTATTGGAGCCTTGGAGATTGGACCAGTATGTCAGCGAACACTGAGAACAGTTCCATTTCAGGCGCCTCCTAGGAGTTAAGGAAGCTGGTCATGCCTGAGGACCAGGAGTATCCAGCACTATGAGGAGGAGAAACTGGATGGTTGGAGCCTGGAATGCATAATACTTAAATATACTGGAGAAGGCAAAAGAGGTAGAGAGGTCCACCCAGTAGGAAGTAGTAGAAAGAGGTGAGGTTCCCCAAGTAGAGCATCCCCTGGGACCTAGAGCCTGAACTGAGGCTGTCAGATTCCTGTCACCCTCCTCATGCTCTTCTTGGCAGACTTTACTTGAGGAGTTTTCATTTTGTTCTTGCACAAGTGTCTTTCAGAGAAGCTGCTAATGAATGGCCAGGCCAAGAGTGGCCGGCTGTACCTTGTTGAGAGAATAGCCTGCCCGCCCGTATCTTCCTGCCTTCAGGGTAATCAAGGGCACCTGGGCCACTGAATATAGTTATCTTAAGAAGGAAGGCAACCTGGGAGGATGCTGTTTCAGAAGCCGTTTGATGGCCTGCTCCTATCTGAGAGACGAGGGTCCTTGTTCAAGTCTCACAAACTTTAAGGCACAAAGCATGCTTGTGGTACATGTTGCTGTAGATAGGATTTCCGAATACGTGTCCTAGAGTGAGTCATGACAAATCCATCATACATGCAGGGAGAAGATCCTCTGGTGTGGGTGTCTTTGAGCTGAAGGTAAATTTTGGCCATGGGTGGTGGTGGCAGCATCAGAGCCAGGTGTAAACACACAATAGAAAGTGTCTTTCTAGTAATTCTTTTGCCCCCAAAGAGGCGCCCTGAATCAGTGCTCTCAACCTGTGCTGGTTTTCTGTCTCACAGCATGTTCTGACATATCGCTCCCACGCAAATGAAAATAAATGAGGATTTTACAATAACATTAATAAGAAATGAAAATAAAAAGGCTCATTAGTCAAAATGTGGATGGCAGGAAGTGTCATAATAAAAGATGGATGGAGCAAAAACATATCCAGAGGGTCTATCTCCCAACACCAGGAGTGCATCGTCTACTTGGGGAGCCTTGAGACACAGAGAGGTTCAGACATGTGTGTCAACCAGTCCTTGTCTCTGGGTGTCTGTCCTGAAACTCAAGTAACACCCAGGTGAAGTCCGTTTCACTCCTAATTGACCTCAAGGTCTCAGAGTTTTACTTCAAAGGAGAATGTTCCATGATGCATTGCATCCTAACCATAGGGTCCTTTATTTTGTTCGTAACACTAAGTGGTGCTTTATGACGCATTTGGCCATTAAAGGCACTTCATGTCTTTGGTTGACAGAGAAGGTGGGTGGGCAGTTCAGAACTCAGACTGTTAAACTGTCTATTAGTGCGATTGACAGCATGGTGGGTCATTGTGATGTTTGCTGTCTTGGTGGTGATGAAGTCAATTTCTCTCTCAGTCTCTAAGGCAGGCTTGCCTGTTTGGCTGGAATGGATCCTCCCTTGCCCACAAGCTCACAGGCCCCTGTGTCCAACCCTGGGATTTCCTCTCTCCTATGAGGCAACAACCCCATAAATGAGTCACCAAGTCAAATGTCTTCTTCTCTGTACTAAGACAACGCAAACCTGTTTCCTAAGAGTGTTCTCTCACAAGGCTTTACCATGCAGTTCAGGAGCTCTACACATGGTTGCTGAAATACCATGCAGGTGGAATGAAGTCATCTGTTAGTCTAATTCAGCTTTAGCTGCATAGTCAGGCCACAGTGTAAGTTGGATCTGGAGAATTAATGATATGATCATTTCTTCCTCATTAGAGTCTGGGTTTTATAGGACCGCTCTGGTCCAGGAGCATCCTTGAAGGTGCAAGGATCTCCTGTGCTTGCGTTCTCCAGGCAGTAGGTGAGTGCTGGGGTCAGGGTTAGGATTTACAAGATAAATCAAAGAACTTGAATCCAAATCCATGGGAGGAGGTGGAGTCTACAGTGAATGGTGGGAATTCTGTGGCCAGGCCTTCCTTATCTCTAGATCTCTAGAGAGATAAGAAGCAAAGTTGGTTACCAATAGCCAAGCTTTTGTTTCCTCTTTACCTGACCTTTGGCGTCAGTGAGGCATAGCATTTCCCTTTGTGTTGTGTTGGTGTCTGAGTGGATATCCTGGTCTACTGAGCTAGCTCCTTGTAGGGTTAATTTACACAATCTGTCTGCTTGTGTGACCAGGGGACTTTGCACAGAGGACAGTTTCCTAATCAAGATTCTTTTTGTTTTTTAAATCAAGGTTCTTAAATACAATGCTAACACATTGGGGTTCAGGAGGACAAGCAATAAAGCAGTTTGCTTATGACAAACCGTATCTCAGGAAAGAGAGTGGTGGCTTTGCACATAGCGCCTCAGGCTTGGAAGCCCAAGAAGACCTCACAAAGAGAACCTTAATTCTGAGGCTGAACTTTCAGACAGGAGTGCATAATGCAGAAGTGGAAACTCCATACCCTTGTTATCATTTCTGTCTTCAGAGACTTTGTAAGCCCATGGGCAGCTTTACAAGGCATGGATGTGGTCTTGACAAAGCTACAGAGAAAGGCACCCTGTGCTGAGAATTCCTAAGTCTCCCAGAACTTGAGTTAACCTTCTAAGTGTTTGCCATGATACTTGTACCTGTCTTTAGTTTCATTAATTCAAGGTCAGGTGGTTTATTTTGTAGTGGATAGACTTTAGAGTCTGGCTTGTCTGACCAGAGATAAAGCGGTATTGGGATATGACTCTAACACACACTTAAAGCTGGCCTTTGTATCCTTAAAAACTACAAAGTTTCAAAACCAAAAATGACAAAGGTTGTAGAAAGACCATGGAAGTCCAGAAAAATAAGGCACAACCTCGTGCCGAAGGGGAGCGTAGCGCTGGACTAACAGTGCCATCCATTGCTTACAGACCCCATCCCTGCCTCTTCTACCCATTAGACAGCCCGGTTTCTCCATCCCCAGGGAAACCCATACACAGGGAATCTGGGATTTTCTGAAGCAGGCTGTACAAGAGGTGCTAAAATGGGCCAATCCCACAAGCTCAAGATAAACTAACTTTTCATATCTTAGAGACTCAGGGTGAAGAGTCGTGTTTGGAACTGATGGTTCCTGTGGTGAAAACAAGGAGTCCTTGGAGCCCTCTCCTTTTCTCAGGTTTCAGGAACATAGAACATGCCACAAGATGATATGCTTTCAAGATGACCTTGGATAATATAAGGTGGTTTGTGATTTTTGACAATACCATATGTGTGTGCAATGCGCAGTGATTGTATTGGATAATATAAGGTGGTTTGTGATTTTTGACAATACCATATGCATGTGCAATGCGCTGTGATTGTATTGGATAATATAAGGTGGTTTGTCAGTTTTGACAATACCATATGCGTGTGCAATGCGCTGTGATTGTATTGGATAATATAAGGTGGTTTGTGAGTTTTGACAATACCATATGCATGTGCAATGCGCTGTGATTGTATTGGATAATATAAGGTGGTTTGTGAGTTTTGACAATACCATATGCATGTGCAATGCACTGTGATTGTATTGGATAATATAAGGTGGTTTGTGAGTTTTGACAATACCATATGTGTGTGCAATGCGCTGTGATTGTATTGGATAATATAAGGTGGTTTGTGAGTTTTGACAATACCATATGTGTGTGCAATGCGCTGTGATTGTATTGGATAATATAAGGTGGTTTGTGAGTTTTGACAATACCATGTGTGTGCAATGCGCTGTGATTGTATTGGATAATATAAGGTGGTTTGTGAGTTTTGACAATACCATGTGTGTGCAATGCGCTGTGATTGTATTGGATAATATAAGGCGGTTTGTGAGTTTTGACAATACCATGTGTGTGCAATGCGCTGTGATTGTATTGCCCTCCATCCTCTCCCATGCACTTCAGCCTCACCTCTGCTTCCTTCTCCCCAGCTGTTATTTCTCCTAGCCTCATGCCCATCTTTTTTCTTTCTCTTTCTTCCTTCCTTTCTCTCCCCATCTCTCCTTGTTTCTTCTTTTCAGTTACTGCTTGTTCATGATTGCAACAGCCATGTCATTTCCAGAAGACAGAGTAACCACACCGCACTCCTCCCCATCCTTGGGGTCCCATAGTCCTTTCACCCCCTCTTCTAAGATGTTCTCTGGGAGTCAGAGGGAGTGACGTTGATGTCCCATTCAGAACTGCACACCTGGCAGTCACTTGTACTCAGCATTTTGGCAAGTTTCCTTGCCAAAAAGTTGGAACATTTATGGGTTCCTGCTTTGATTGTCACCCACTGGCCAAAGAGGCCTCTCTGTCCAAAGCTGAGGGCTGTACTGGTCTGTAGATAGAAACAAATATTTAGAAAATAGTTCAACTACAGGTTCATTTGGTAGAACATCATTATCCTACCCTGCAATAGGGCCTGGAACCTTCATAGTCATGGGATTTTATACTGAATGTAACCCAGACCCAGAAATATAAGCACTCTATGTTCTCTCTCATATGTAGAACTTAAACACAGACTTCTAGATAGATAGGTTTAAGTTGGAGTGAGTGTCAGTAGAGGGCAGGTAGCAAAAAGAAGACATGAAGAATAAGGAAGGACTAAAGGGTGTGTAGTAAAACACATGAAAACAGAAGAGGGATCCTAGGGGAGGAAAAGACTAAAGGGGTGGGATAGGAGGAGAGACATATCAGTGAAGGTGGTTCAAACAAACCAAAGAGGTTTGAAAAGAATATGCAGATATCTACTACTTTATAAGCTAATCAAAACTTTTTATTGAAATGAAAACGATGGGCTGACAAGATGGCTCAGCAGGTAAAGGTGCTTGCCAGCAAGCTGGAGAGCAAGCACACAATCTCCGGAACACACGTTCTAGAAGGAGAGAACTGACTTTCATAAGTTGTCCTCTGACATTCCACAAGCATATGGTGTCACACATACCCCACCCCCAGATGTACACACAATTAAGTAAACATAAGAAAGCTAAGAAAACAGGAAAGGGATTGGAAAAGAAGTGCACTACATCATTGGTTAAGACTGCTCTCAGAATAATGTTTCCAAATCAAAATCCGGTAGTACACTGTGATTGATTAACGCTGCTCCCAGGCTCATAAGCTTTCAAATCAAAATCCCGAAGTCAGGTGTGAAATACCTCCCCAAATAAAATATACTATTTGCCATTGCTCTTGGTTATCCTCCAGAACCAGATGGCTGAGACCTTAATGCCGAAGACACCACACACTTTGGTTGCAGGACATAGAGAAATCAAGCTGGAGCTGAGCCGGCAATTTCTTGTCTGCTGGCTAGAGTTTGTAGAGACAGGAGGTGCTAGTTAGATGTTGGGGGCAGAAAAGTTATCAGTGACCTCACCTAGATGCAGACCTTTTGAGCTACCATACTGAAGTGTCTGGCAAGATACACTCATGGATGCAATAATGGCATGAATGTCATGGGGGTAACCAGCTGCTTCTTGATTGGACTTAGGGCCCAGTGCATAGGAAGAAATGAATACTTGGCACTGGAGAACTAAACAGTGTCCTCTATTTTAAAATGCACAGACCAGAAAAAAATGGGTTCCTGTCACTTAAATCTAAAAATTTCATCCCCATTTCCTGGTGTTTCTACAACTGAAACTCTGTCATCAACTCTGGACAAACGACTCCAAAGGAGGTCTGACTACTGTTGTCTTCCAGAATTTGCTTTCAATTTTCATTTGGAAATATTTAAGGCAAGCAACTATAAACTTCCATTATTGTTTTTTTATTTTTTTTTACAAAAAAGTGGATTATCAAATAACACATTGAAGATTTAGCACAGCCACATCAGTCTTGGAAGTAAGCCAACCCTATGGGTACTGGGACTTTCCTCTGCCAAACGAAAACTGCATCAGAATGAGGAGTCACCACAAACCTGAGGGAACTTCACAAGCTGGATTATCTGAAGACTGATGATGACTTTAACTCAATCCGAAAGTCACACGTTTCTACACTAGTCCCAGAAGCACATCTTTATTATGGTTTGAAATTTTTACAAAATGTATGAAGTAGCCTAGCCAATCAATTCGCATACTTACAAATTTAACCCCATACATCTTAAGTGGAAGTCTAAGAAATTAGCCAATAGAAAGTTATAAATATTTGATGTTGTTGTCTCCAAAGATAAGAGATTCTGAAACCCTCCGTCTCCTCTTTTATATTTAAGTAGATTTAAGTATTTAAGATAGCAAATATAGAAAGAGATCAAATTGTCAAGTGTGAGATCCTGGGCTGAGCCGAGTCCCCTTTGTCTACAGGCCTCCAAGTCTTAAAAGACTCCAGGAGAAGCAGGTTATGCTCCTAGTGACCATTGGCTATCTGCGTCATTTTGTGTGTCTCAGTTGCTCCTCTCCAGAACCCACCAAGCTCTATTCCTACCCTCCCAGGTTAGACAGTATCCATGGACAGTGCCAGCCTCTCCCCTGGCCCCAAGAGTCTAGTATACTACACTATGGTTGAGTGTATGGAATGAATACATATAATGGTGGGGTATATAACTGGTACATGACAGACTGTTTTACATGGTGAAATGCTATTTACCCTGTAAAGAACACATGCATTCAAAGGTGTGGTCTATCCAGAGGAGCACGCACGGGCTGTGTGCTGCTGGTAGCAGTCTGTAAGACCTGAGTAAGTTCTTTCCGGGCCAGCTATGTCTTGCCTGAGTCACTTTAAAGAGAACAAGATGAGAGTAAGCTCCCCAGCAAGTCCTGACTTCCCCCTCCATTCTGCACCACACCCTCCAGTGGAGGGAACAGTGAAGACTCTTCAGTGTAGAGTCTGAGCTGATTGGTCCTCCACAGTTGATTGATGTGTTTTTAAACTGGACTTCTCCTGGATTCCCAGCTCTTTCAATGTAGCCTTGGCCTCCGGAAGCCATATCTGTTCTGCTAAGTGACTGTCCACAAATCAAGGCACTGAACATTTCTCCCGAAAATTTGTTAAAGGACATCTGAGGAACCGCTCAGTCAGGATATCACTCCTGCGAAGACAGTCTGGAGCTCCCTGCGTGGATGTCTGAGCATGGCCAACAGGGCGATGGTGTTGGGGTCAGGAGAGGCCAGGGTGTGGAGGAGTTTAGATGCCTAGCCAGGCAGTGGGTTGGACTCGGACTGTGGTACATGCAGCAGGGCAACACCCTCTGCTGAGGGGAGATCTTTGTGAGCTCAAGGAAGAAAAGGCTTCAGGTACTAGCAAAGTTGAAGTTGAGGAAAAAACAAAAACCTGTGGTGTGTGAAAATCAGGTGGGAATGGCCAGTGTTCGTACAGAGGCTGACAGTGTTTTGTTTTCTGCGGTGGCTATTTTCTCACGTGGATCCTCCTCTTGGGTATGCAAGCTGCTGCTCTTCTGGTAGCTTAAGCCTCAAGCCCTCTCTCTCTCTCTCTCTCTCTCTCTCTCTCTCTGTGTGTGTGTGTGTGTGTATAAGAGAAAGAGAGTGTGTGTGTATAAATCAATTCTTTTTTAAAAAATATTTATTTATTGTGTATACAACATTCTGCCATGTATAAATCAGTTCTTCCTGTGCACATGTGAAAATTTCCCTGCTTGTCTGTGCCCTTGCATCTGAATAAAATAGCAAATAAGTACCCAAGTGTGATGCTTACTAAAATAAATGAGACTTTATCTTTTTAACAAGACATGAGCATTTACTTTTGATTGATGTGTGTGTATGTGTGTAATACTTGGTTTTTTGATATTTTCAGTTTTTTAAACAATTGTTGTCAATATTGTTTTGTCCCCCAGACAGGTACAGATTGGTTACAAAGACTATTGACATAATTGTTCTTGTTCAATATCAGATTATGAGTGTGTTTATTAATGTGAGAAGGTAAATACAAGTCTTGGTCAGCAAGAAAACCCTGATGCTGACAGTGTTCTCCCTGGCCGGTCCAGGGTGTGCGCAGCCTCCACAGTGATGATGATGATTCAAGGTTAAATATGTAGCATGTGTTCAATAAATTTTTGCTAAGGTGATTGGGACAGAATACCATGTTTTTGGTTCCTTGTGGTATACCCAGTTCTGAATGCATCCTTGCTCAGCATGTAGACCACACATACAGACCCTTTCTGTATCTGGTGTAGATTTTCCTTTACAATTTCTTTGGTCCAAGAACCATTGATTGGGCCAATGTCTTCTCTCTGGATGGTCCACTTGTGGCCTGTGCAGCTACCTGCAAAGCATCCTCCCTCTGAGCTCCCTGCTTTCTTTGTCCGTGGCACCCCCATGCATTCATTTGCCTTTCGAAATCTCCATCCAAGTTGACCCAGACAGGAGCCAGAGACAGACCAAGAGCCCACGTGGGTGAGCAATAGCTCCCTGACAGATGCAAGGAGCCCATCCCTGCCCCCACCTATCAAGTCAATGGAGGATGCAAACCAGCATCCCGCCCAAACCCACCCAGGGCAGAAATGCACTGCCCTCTCTGTTGAGAGGCCCTGGGGATGCCCCTACCGCGGGTGTCCATCACATGTGCTGATGGGCATGAATGGGGCAGAGGGGGAGTCCCTTGCTTGCCTGCACCTGTCAGCATAGCTGATGGACAGGAAAAGGTGGGGGAGGCCTTCCTCCCATTCTGTCAATGCAGCTGACAGACAAGTGTAAGTGGGTAAGGCCCCTGGCCTCTGCTAGTCATATGGTGAGTGTTTGATTGGGAGTGGACGGGTTCCGCTTGCCTGGCAGAATGAGGGGCTGCAAGCATTGGAGGCAGGAGGCTCCACAAAGACAAGAGTGAAAGACAAGACCAGTGTGTTGTGTGTGTTGTGCATGCTCGCGTATGTGTGAGAGCCTTCCTGCAAATGTAAAAGTGTGGCCCCACATGCCCAGGTCGCTAAGACACAGTGTCTGATGGAGGGATTGGGGCACTGGCCAAAATAGTATGCTGTACAGGAGACTCACATGACATATGCTCCCAGAAATGAAGAAGGGGAGGAGTCAAAGAGAAGGCAATTGGGCTGACCTTTTAATCTATAAGGACAATTATTTAATATACATTTCATGTCTGTCACTCAAAACAGCTTGCTGATTCCTTATCTCTGGGTTTGGAAAGGAATACATGATCCAAATTCTCCATTTAGTGGCTTTGATGGTTTGTTCCTTTGCCTTGAACTTTGCCACAGCATGCCATGTTGCATGGAGGGTTTTGATGCAACTCTCCTAGGAATGTGTCTTTGAAGGAAGCATTACATGTGACCCACTTACTAGTCAGATCTACTACATTAATGTGTGGATGTCTCTAGATGATTCAGAGCTTGCGTGTTCTCTTGGAAGCTAGGTGTTCCTGCAGTGGCCCTGGCCATGCACTATCTGAGAATAATCTAGTGAGGGAGCAGGGAAGAGCTGTTGGCTCAATATCTGGTTAGCTCTATATGACCTATGCAAACGTTTTGGTGATCCGTTTGGCAAGCAAAACCCTTTTCTTCCATAGAAACATATTCTCCAGTTAAGTGGAAGGAATTTTCTCACTAGTTGCAGTTGTGTTTTGTCCATGAAATAAAGAAAGGCCTTTCCACAGGCCCAAGGGTCAGGTGTTAACAAGTCAAGGTCATTGTGGTCAGCCCATCATTTTCCCAAAGATTAGCTTAGATGAAGGGCGTTCCTCTTTGACTGTAAGTATTTATTTATATGCATGTGTGCTCACTCATGTGCACTGTTACAAGTATGTACTAGTCAGAGGATAACCTGTGGTAGTTGGTTCTCTCCTTCCTCCACTAGAAACCTGGAGACTGAATGTAGGTTCTCAGGATTGGTGGAAAGGACCTTTACACTTTGAGCTGTTTTACTGCCCCAAGGGATAGGTTGAAGAAGCACGGCCACTCTAAAATTTTCTTGGTTATGGTCTTTTGGAATAGTTTTTGAAGAATAAAAAGGCCCACAAATCATATAGTATGAGAAGTGTATGTAAGAAAAATCGAATAGTCAGCAATTTGAAGTAAAAGCAACCTAGAACTCCATGTCTCATACCTCTTCCAAAGAGATGGAAATATCAGTAGACACTCAGTTGGTCCTGATGGGGAGAAACAATCTCCCTTTGTTCGGGAACGTTTCAGCTTCCTCTACATACGAGTATCCATGCTGGATTCTGAAAGAAAGGGAGCTTCACGGTGACTCGCGGCTTTCATTTCACAGTGGCTCTGGCAAGCAGCAGAGGTTCTGTTGGAATGCACCCACGTGTCTTGGGGACAGAGGCCACTGTTGGTAACTCTTTGTTAGCAACTGCAGAATTGACAGCAACGGCAAACAAAAACACATACAAAACCCCGTACAGGGCAGGGAGCCTCTGAGAAACCCCGCTTATTGAATTAGTGGAAGCTGACGCCTCTGGTCCCTTTCGGTGCATCAGGGACAGGCTTCAGGAGTCTTTCCATTTTCACTTCCAAAATGAGCCTTTGCTTTTAGTAGAATCAAGACAAAAATAAAATGGAGAAATGAGGTATAATTATCTAGTGGTTCTTAATGGTTTAGACTTTAGGCTGGTCACTTTATACTCAGAGTGCAATACTCAGACAGCCCCAGACAACATCCTGAATGGTGAGCCATGATTCTATGGCTACTTAAGAAAGGTAATAAAGTATCCACATAGACAGTAAAGAGTTTTAAGGCTCTTCATATGACAGAGGATGGACACAAGTTAGCAACCTAGGGATCAAAGCCACAGCACACAAGCTGTGGGACAGAGAAGCCCCAGCCACCGTCTGTACCACAGAGCCACTGAAGGAGCCAGTTTCCCGCAGGTGGGTGACATTAGCTCCGCCTGCTTGTGGAAGCCCTGCAGTGAGAGCAGAGGTGAGGAACTAAGCCTTCCCCCATGAGATCGCTTGATGGAACTGAGAGTGTTTAGCCACTTCGGGCCAGGATGAAAACAGAAGCCCCTTGCTTATTACCCATCGCTTCCAGATTTAACCATCAGGAAGGTTTGTTTGCAGCATGCGGATGTGGCTAGATCCTTCAGGCCTCACGTATGAAGTCACCAGCTGACTGCGTGTGCTGTCTTAGCGGCTGTATGTCACCTTGAAGACAGCTAGCTAATACAAAAGAAAAATGGGATGAGATTTAAAATGGTGAATTTTGACTGCTGATAAATAAATATGCCCCTGGGACTCAATAATTCATCACTTTGAGTTATTTATCTCTCTCAAAAGGTTTCTGAAATCATTCTTTACTGTTTCACTTCATTAACTCTTTGATCTCCGTGACAAAGATCACTTCATCCATGGCCACTGCGCTGCTCAGGCTGAGTTACTGAGGGGACTGAGGGTGACAAACAGGTGGATGCCAATCTGTTAAAACTGTGAAGAGGCTGGGGATGGGTTAAGGGGCAGATTGGGGGAGCAGGCTTGGAGGAGAGGCCGGGGCAGGCTGGGTGCAGGACGCAGACTGAGAGTAGAAGAAGCCAGATGAGCAGACTAGGAGCAACCCTGGAGCAGGCTGGATGAGCAGCAGGCTTTGAAGGAATCATGGTTCTGAGAAGTAGCTATGCCTACTGTACATTGTAGATCCCCAAAGCTTAAAGTGGCTTAAATTGGTTCCCTGAGCCTGTTCTCTCTGTTTCAAGGTCAGGTTGAATAACAAGGGCTAGACGATGCCCTCAGCCTATGGCCTCTGCTAGAAGATAAAGGCCTAATGACTGAGAGTCAAGGCTTTCTTGAGTTGTTTTGGGTAATTGGTTGATGGCAGTAGCAATAGCCAAGGTCCCTCATGATGGATCTTAAGTAAACCTTGGTAGTCAAGTACATTCCCAGTCATCCACTGTGGAGAGAACGTGAACCCTTCCCCACAGAGCAAGAATGTGGTGTGTGAAGCCAGCAGAACACCAAGTAGGCCACAGCCCCGTGTCCAATCCTGTGAGATAGCCCTGATAAATCTCGTGGATGCAGAGACTGGAGGGAGGGAAGGAGGAGGCTGCTGATCTGTACGCGCACAGTTTAGCTTCACAAGGTGAGTGGATTCTGAAGGGTGCCGACAACACTGGGCTGTAGACATCAATGTGTATGGTACGCTCACAGCATCTCGGGGGAAAGAATTCATTCCGCTCACAGGTCCAGGTGAGAGTCCATCGTCACGGGGAAGTTAAGATGGAACTTGAAACAGCTCATCACATCACACCCACAGTCAAGAGCAGAGAGAGAGACGAGAGAGAGAGAGAGAGAGAGAGAGAGAGAGAGAGAGAGAAACAAATGTCTACCACTCAGCCCACTTTCTCTACTTTCACTTAATTCAAGATCCAAACAGAGGAAATGGAGCTGCCCACTTTTAGGTTGGGTCTTCCCATGTCATTTAACACAGTCCAGACCATCTCCGAAAGACATAGCCACAGGTCAACCTGATTTGGACAATCCCCACTGAGACTCTCATCACCTTTCAGTTGATTCTAGATTTTTGTCAATTAGGCAGTTAAAACCAGCCATCAGACATACCAAGGAACATCTGGGTTTCTGTTAAATGTGTTGTGAGAAGCTATAAATACCTGTTTGGTTTTCATCTTGATGCTCTTCAGACATTCTGAGTCAGAGTCCTACGCCCAGAAGTGGTGGTGGGTGACCACATGGCTTGCTATGAACTACAGAGACCAATATGAACAATCAAAACACTTTCATCAGTTACTTAACATTGCTATGACACAAACACCATGACCAAGGAAAGAAGAAAGAGTTCGTTTAGGCGTATGGTTCCAGAGGCATAAGAATTCATATTGGCAGGGAAGCATGGCAACAAACACCAGGCACTGTACCCAAGCAAGGAGCTGAGAGCTCACATCTTCAAGTATAAGCAGGAAACAGAGGGCAAACTGGAAACTTTAACCTTAAGCCTGCCTCCAGTGACACACTTCCTCCAGCACGGCTGTGCTGCCTAAGTTTTCTCAAACAGCCACTAATTGGAGGCCAAATGCACAAAAGACCAAGACTGGAGGGGGGCATTTCTCATTTAAACCACCATCATCCTGAAACATGAACCAGCACTTTCCAGACTGTGTTTTCTCTGCAATGGATCCAGAAGTTGATCTAACCTTTTATCCATCAAGAGAACATTTACTACAAAGATTTGAATAGTGCTGAGCAGAAAGTCATCCTTAAGCCAGAAGTGTCTGGGGTGCAGTGTGTTTGTATTTACCTCTCCTTTTGACCGACTCCCACTTTGGAAGAGGGTCAAGGCTCCCATCATCACCAAGGGCAGAAGAACCCACACTGGCTCATGTCACCTGAAGTGATGGGGGTTGGGAAAAAAAGAGTGGGGATAAGTGATTGTAGATGGAGTTTTCTCCTCCATAGTCTTCTCCGCTGTATCTTTAGAAAAGTCTCCCATGCTGGTTATAAAGAGAAAACTCAGCCTGTGTATGACATTTCCCCAGCCAAGGCGCTCCTGCCCTGAAAAGAAGGGGAGGGACCCATGTTGCAAAGGTTAACTGGACTCGGGGAACTTGGGTGCAGCTTCGCAGGTCTCTAAGGTCCTTAGGGGTCTTGATGTGCTAACCTGCATGTGTGGTCACCCAGCATGGGCTGCATGCCAGATTTCCTGGACTTTACTGGCCCACGAAATCCTTTTGCTATGGGATGCCTATTAATATCCCAGGGCATATCATGAAAACCTCTGGTTTACTTTATTAATTTGCTTACCAAACCCTTTCTCCATGGTTGAGGAATTGACAAGCACGGTCCCTAGCCAGGTCTGGATTTATAGAGGATTCCAAATTGGTGAAGACAACTCAGTGACATTTTACCCTTGTGATATTTTCTTTCTCGGGCTGTGAAGTAAGCAACAGGGCAGGTGCTGTCAGGGCGACAAAGGACCGCCTGTCCTGCGAAATGTCTCAGGAAAAACATTAAAGACAAAACAAAACATTAATAGTTCACTTACTTCCTGAAATTCTTCAAAGTCTGTTTGCATTCCCTGATATCAGCTCGCTCTGGTGACAAATAATAAAAACAACTGTGACTATTAAAATGGTTCAAATAAATAATAAAACAAGAACAAAGCGCAAATCCAATATAAGGCTCGTGTAAGCAGCATTTGAAGAGTTTCACACATCTAGAGACCTACCAAGACACACAGAGCCCACAGGCATCAGTGGGAAGCATCACGCAAGGCTCATTCCCCCAAACCTCCTGCCCTTCATTTCTTTTCTTTTCCTCTTCAGTGATTGGATGATTCAGGGAGGTGTCGATCAACAGCGTGCCTGCAACCCTCCAGGAAGAGAAAGCAGGACCTGAGAGGTGGTGTAATCACCTTTGTTTCCTCAGCTGATCATGAGACCTGCCTAGAGCCCTGGGGCTGGCCTTTGTCTCTCCGACAGGACTCTTCCCGACTGGGACCCATCTTCTCTGACTCAGCTTTCAACACTCATCCCAGGGCTGAGAAGCAATAGAGCTGTGTACGGATGTTCTCGGGCAGCCATTGTCTTTCCCGGTGTTTCTGAGTCCGGCTTTGCCATGCCGCAGCACACTCCCAGTTACAGCTGGTTACGCACCCCGACTCCATCCATGAGGACTTTAAGGACCATTAGTGAAACAGAAAGTTTCTTAAAATTTCACAACACATCCAAAGTCACTATTAATGGCCCCAAATTACTCGGTGGGCACGGCAGGTGTGCAACACCTATCTGGGGTCTGCGAGGGAGACAGGTAACTGGAGCCCTCTCAATTCATTCTTGCCGGGAGGGTGCACATCTTTGTTTTCCAAATGGTAGGGTTCCTGAAGTTTTTTTTTTTTGTAATTTCAAGGCCCCAAACTCTATTTATTGTTTGACTACGTTTTCTAGACGACAAAAATATTTCACTCTGAAAGTAGCATGACCTTTCCTGACACCAGAATTACCGCTGATGCCATCACTGCCACCAACCAACATCAGTGCTAGCCCAGCTTATGTGGGAACAATAATTACAAATATTTACTGCAGATAACTAACAGTTAGTAACCCATTTATAGTAGAAATACCCCTATCATATTTAAATCCAAAGCATAGTAACTTTTAAAGATTTGTTTATTTCATGTGTATATGTCTAAGTCTCAGCATATGTGGGTACACAGCATGCATGCAATGCCTGAGAAGGCTAGAGTTACAGACAGCTGTGAATTGCCATCTGATTACTGGGAATCCAACTAGGATTTTCTGCAAGAACCATGTGTGCTCTCAACTGATCTGTCATCCCTCCAGCCACACAAAACAGTTTTTTCTTTTCCATTTGAACTCCAGAAAAGTTTTTCAAGAAACTAATTTTTATAAAAATAATGTCAGTTTATGCATAATGATTTTGCAGCTCTTATTTCTAACACACAAGACTGACAGGTCCCTGGAGATGAGGAAACTGAGGCTCAGGGAGGGAAACAGGGTACAGCTTAAAGCCAGGATTGCCAAGCAGCACTTTCTGACATTCAGCAAGTTTTCCTCAGAGCAAGTAGAGAGCTGTGCAGGCATGCAGGGCCGGCATGGCTGCGGCAGGACCAGCATGGCTGCAGCAGGGCCTGCATGGCTGCAGCAGGACCAGCATGGCTGCAGCAGGACCCGCATGGCTGCAGCAGGACTCGCATGGCGGCAGCATCATACCAAAGCCGATATTTAGAATCCAACATGCTGGTGGTATTCTGTCTTAATGCTGTAGGAAGTTCTCTGCCAATCCTGTATGAATGATGCCTACAAAGCTGGAAAGAGGAGGTGCTCAGTTGTGTAGCTGTGCCATCCACTGACAAACGCCCAGATGTCAGCATGCTGGCATCACTGACAAAGCCTCCAAATGTGTTTGGCCTTCTGATCACATGGCTTCTGCAATCACAGGTGCAATCAACCCCAGATAAAATCCATATAAAAGTCAAACCTATAGATGTTTCACCTGTACCAGTCGAACTGATGCACCATATAGAAACTATTTCCATTGTCTTCACCTTTCTCTAAGTACAATTTGAAGTACACAGAAGGATTTCAGAGGTTTTATGAGAATACTACTTATTCTGTCTGAGGCCCAGAGTAGTCTTAGGGAAGGAGGCAAGAAGCAGTTTCCATGGATACCTAGAGATGACTGTCAGTCATCAGCATGCCATGGTCATCTGTTAAATACACACCAGTCCACTTAGATTATCAATACACATCAACACATAGACCCTTCATGTGGCACCTGCCCCCATAGCTTTCTCTGACACCTGTGAGGCCATCAGGGCCACTTTCTATGTAAGGTCCCTTCTCTGGACACTTGCAAAGATGCCAGATAAGAGGACTTCAATCACCATCCTGGACCTCTAGCCCTAATACTTAACAAGACTTGCTACATCATCAACCAATACCTTTCTAATAAAGTTCAACTGACTAATTTAAAATAAAAATATATATTTATTATTCAGTGTGAAATACAAGTGGGATGGTAATTTTTGAAAGGTTAGTAGCTTGATTCCTATGGATCTGTTTTGAAATATTATTTTTCTCTTGCTTGTGGTGGTCTGTGCCTAAAAGGCTATACAAAGAAAACAGCTCTCTCTCTTTCTCACACACACATGGAAAGAGTGCGAGAGAGAGAGAGAGAGAGAGAAATTTATTGTTCCACATATTACAGAGACAGTGTCCTTCCAAACCAGTGGCTTGCTGTGCTCACTCAAATATACAATACACACCATGGGCTCATCCTCCTTATACAATACACATCATGGATCCACCCTCTATTTTCAATGCACACCGCGGATTCACCCTCCATATACAATGCACACCACAGGCTCCCATGTTGAGCTGTGACTTCTTATTAAAATCTATATAACAGGACTGTTCAGCAGTGTAGTAAGAGGAACAGTGGCCCGTTCCGCTGCCCGGCTAGCTTAAGCCCTGAAATAACCACATGGAAATTGTATTAATTAAATTACTGCCTGGCCCATTATATCTAGCCTCTTCTTGGCCAACTCTTACTCTTGATCTAACCCATTTCTATTAATCTGTGTTTACCATGAAATTTTGGCCTATCCGGAAAGCTTCTAACCAGTGTCAGTCTTGGGTAGGAGAACCATGGCGTCTGCCACACTACCTTCTTCCCAGCATTCCATTTTTTCTACTCCACCTACCTTATTTCTGCCCTAGCAAAAGGCCAAGGCAGTTTTCTTTATTCACCAATGAAAGCAACACAAATACAGAACAATCTCCTACACCATTTTCCCTTTTTCTGTTTAAACAAAAAAGAAAGGCTTTCACTTTAACATAGTAAAATTACATATAACAAAACAGTTATCAAGCAAGAATTACAGTTCCAATATTTAGATCTATTTTATCTTTTATCATAACTAAGGAAAACTATAATTATAACTATCGATTCTTCAACTCCATCAAAGACTCCATAATATTATCGAAGTAAACGAGAAGTAAGCAACTTTCAAAACTCTAGAAATGACAGAGAAATTTTGCTGCCTTACAATCATCCAAAGTTATTTTGTACCGTTGGGGCATCCATCTCCAGCCTACAGGCCCATAGTATCCAGCAAACTTTTCCATGAAGCAGGAAATTTCAAAAACAGTTTAGTCACTTTTTCTGTATCCTGCAGAATGTCTCACAGACTCTTTCATGAATCAGGAACCCCAAAGGATCATCTCACCTTTAGGCAAGTTCAGCAGTCCTCTCTCTGAGGGTTCTTCATGTCCAGTTTATGCAACAGTCCAGGCGAGAGCAGTCTCTTGCACAAATGGCTAACAAACTCCACAAGGAGCCTCTTCGATGCCCATCTTTCTCTTGAAGTAGCTTGGTGCTGCCAAGATCAGACATGTCTCATTGTCATGAAAATACCTAAGTTATTAAAACATTAAATGCCATATTCTGTAGTCTTATAAGATATGAATAATGCCCATCTAACTGAAATATATCTCTACATATCTAGAAAATCTAACTAACATGACTACAAGCTTGACTATTATAGATGACTATCTATTAACCTATATTTAATTATACATTACATTTTTAAATGAACTACACAATCATAATACCTTAATCAAGATCAGAAATACATATAACAAAATTGACCTTAAATTTGTATCCATTATTCAAGATTTATACTAATACATGTTATTCATATCTCTATCATATCCCCCTTTAAATGTAAAAGAACATTTATAAACAATATTTGGGAGTATGGGCACAGTTTTTTCTCTCCAAACTTCTTCCTGCTGTATTGGGGCGCTGTCAATCAGGTCTTTCATAATGTATCCTGAGTGCCAGGTTCATCTCATTAGGCAGTTGTGTGAAGTAATTTTCTGAAGGTGTTCACAGTGACCTTTCAGGAGGGCATGGTTTATCATACCATATTGGTCTTGAAGCAATCCATAGGGTCTCATCCTCTGTGAAAACAAAATAAGAACCTCTTTTTAAAGCATCATATCCTTAGACCCAAATTCTGAAGTCATAATACCTTTATAATATACATGCTGGTTTGGCTTAGCAGTACACACAATGAAACGCCTCTCTGTACTTAGCTCCTTCACAGTCAAAAAATTTAAAGAAAACAGAATAAAATACATAATCCAGACATTCTGTGAATTTTCCATTTTTATGTGGCTTATTATTATTTTTTTAATCTATGACTATCTGTAATTTGTCTCTTTAAAGACTTTACCTTTTTTTTAAGCATCTCTCTATACTCTTTATTTCTTTTGTCTTTTAAGCCTACTACGTACCTTTATTCAACAGTGTGACCCATTTAGAGGTCATTTATGTCTGAATCTGTCCTATTGCATTGTCTTTAATTTTCTGCTGTCTTGAAGAGCTTTTAAAATGCTAAGCAGCTTGGTTGCAGCTGCTCTGGATGTTGGCTCCACCTCTCTCTAATTTTAAAATGGTGGACATACCATTTGTGCTAGCTCTGGGGCTGCCAGGTAGAAGCTACATTCAGCACTTTAACTCTGATAATGAGCTTTTTAACTGAGTTACAGCTGAATCTGCCATGCAGAGCACTGCACAGCCTGGAAACATCTCTCTGTATGGCAGTGGGAATCCGCCATGCTCTCCCACCTGCCTAAGCCTGACCCCGCTGTCTGCCCAGGCAGGAAGAGCTGAGCCATTGGCATGGTCTCAGAGTACTTTCTTCCCGATCCTGAGTGGGCACACAAACATCTAGTCCCACAAAAGCCATTGAAATGCTTCATAGCCAGAGTTTGTGCAGGTGGCCCAGCCCAGGAAGCCGCATTTTAAAACTGCGTGACTTTTTTTTTTTACGACTGCTGAGTCAGGAAATTCTCTCTTAAAGGAGCTATGGCACGCCGCCAGCTGTGCTAAACTCTGTATTTGTGTCTAGAATTCCTTTTTAAGTCCTCTCATGTTTTACGTGGAGTCAGTTTACCACATTGGGCAGCCAATCTGTAGTAATGAGGAGCAGGACTGCTTTTCATCCTGGCCGCCCGCACAGCTTACACCCGAAATAACCACATGGAAATCATATGAATTAATTTACTGCCTGGCCCATTAGTTCTAGCCTCTTCTTGGCCAACTCTCACTCTTGATCTAACCTATTTCTATTAATCTGTGTTCACCACAAGGTTGTGGCTTACTGGGAAAGCTTCTAACCAGTGTCAGTCTCAGGCAGGAGAACCATGGTGTCTACCACAGTACCTTCTTCCCAGCATTCCGTTCTCTTTTCCCCACCTATCTAAGTCTGCCTACCTGATTTCTGCCCTATCAAAAGGCCAAGTCAGTTTTCTCTATTCACCAATGAAAGCAACACAAATACAGAAGAACCTCCTACACCACAGCAGTCTGTTGGCAGATGTACTGCTCTCTTTGATAATTTTTCCATTTCTAATGCCCCGGGACTCCTACCTGTGCTCCACCGCTGCCCTCTCACCCTTCAGCCTTTGCTCTATTTCAAGACAAGTCCTTGCTATCCAGGCTGCCCTCCAATTCATAATCCTCCTCCCTTAGACTCAGAGTAGAAAGGATCTTAAGTGTGTATCGCCAACCTAAAGTTGGTTTTTATTTTTTTCTAACAAACTAGCATGCATAGCCTGCAACTTTGTGCAAGTTTCATGTATTCTCACTTTAGAGTTTTGCATTAAAGTTTCCAAAAGGAGTTTATTTAAAATGATTCCAGCGAAGTGCAGCAGTATAAACCTAACAGTAACCAGCAATGTGGGTGATTTTAAGCACCTTCCTATATACTGTTTACTAGCATGCTGAGCTTTTAATGTATTTATCATGTGTGTGTATGTGTGTGCTTTGTGTGTGTTTGTGTGTGTGTTGTGTGTATATGTGTGTTGTGTTTGAGTGTGGTGTGTATGTATATGTGTGTTGTGTTTGTGTGTGGTGTGTGTATGGGAGTGTGTGTGTGTGCATGTAGACATATGCACATCATGGCAAGAATGCAGAGGCGAGAGGATTAGTGTCAAGTTTTCTTCTAATCACGTGGGTTCTTGGAGTGGAACACAGGCCACCAGGCTTGGTGCTCTTTCCTCCTGACCAATTCCACTGGCCCCCTACAAAGCTGATACAAGTTTCTCAACACTCTCTTGAGTTGTGTTTCTATATAATTTATTTTTCTGATGATTTTTTTCCCCAGTGAACTGCCTCTCCACTATGTCTTGTTTGAGTTCCTTATAAATTTACCGAATCCTGGTGTTGTCCATTCAATACCATATCTTTGAGTTGCAAAGTGTTGTGCTGGCTAGGTTTTTCATCAACTTGACATGAGCTAATGTAATCTGAGAAGAGGGAACCTAAGTTGACAGAATGCCTCCATAAGATTGACCTATGAGACATTTTTTTGATTGATGATTAATGGGGAAAGGCTCAGCCCCCTGTGGGTGGCACCGCCCCTGGATAGGTGGCACTGGGTTGTATATGAAAGCAGACTCAGCAAGATGTGGAGATCCAACCAGTAAGCAACGCTCCGTCATGGCCTCTGCTTCAGTTCCAAAATCCAGATTTCTAGCTTGCTTGGAAATAATTCCATCAGTTCCTTCAGTGACAGACTGCTACCTGAAAGTGTAAGCTGAAACAGACTCTTTCCTCTCAAGGTTGCTTTTGGTCACAATGCAGGTCACAGCACTAGATACCCTAAGACAAGCCTGTTACTTATCCTTGTTTCTGTTGCCCCTCCCCTTTCTTTGCAAGCAGTTAGCTCTGTCTTTGCTTTGCCTTTTCCACAGGCCTTTTATATTTTGATAAGACAAAGGTCTCCCAGAGGATTCTCAAAATGTTCACATTTTTAAAATATTGATTTTGTTTAACCCCCCTCTTGTGTGTGTGTATGTGTGTACATGTGAACACATGCATAAGTGACCCTGGAGCAATGGAGCTACAGGACACCAGATCTTTTTTAGTTAAACCTACAGGCATTTATGAGCTGCCCAACATGTGTGCAGGGAACCAAACTCATGTCCTCATGGTAGAGTAACAAGCACTCTTCGGCACTGAGTCATCTTCACATCACATGTTCACATATTTTAAAAGATTATGGTTTGAGTGTAGTACACATGGGAGATCAGTGCCATTTTCTTCTAGGTGAACAAGTGACCATGTCTACCACACTGGCACTCCCATTCCCTTCCTGAGTGGTAGAGTCTCTCATTAGCATGCTTCTGCATGGAGTTAATTTGTTACCATGCTCTATAGTTCAGACACTGCAGTCTTTTAATCTTAGTGATCATATGCACATTTTAAAAATAGGTTAAAACAGGAGTTGAAGAGATGGCTCAGTAGTCAAGAGAACTGAAACTTCTTCTAGAAGATCCTGCAGTCTCGGAGTATATAATGTCTTCTTCCAGGGTCCACAAACATCAGGCAGGCACATAGTACACAGGCAAATATATACAGACAAAACACCCAGACTCACAGAGTAATTAATTAATTAAAATGTTAGTAGTGTTTGCTTGTGTCCACACTAAAGAATTTACTTTTCGGTACAGTGCTGTTTCCTATCAAGGCTGGCGAAGTAGCGCCTGATTTGAGAACCTCGGGAAGAAGTGAACACAGATGTGACCCCTGCTCTTTAGACTTCCTCATGTGTGTGAGCTAGTACAGCTCTTGCATCAACACGTGGGCATTCCACTCCTGAAATTGGTGGACACCCAGCTTCACTTACCACTTCTAAGTGAGTTTGCAAAGGAGAAGGGAGAGCAAAATCTACACTGTCCATGAGCATAACCTACTGCCCCACATCTGATCCCATGGCCTCAACCTAAGGATGGAGCAGTTAGCAGATGCAGGCAAGTTGGGGACTGTGTGGAGCTTGGTTGTCTCTGCTTCATTACTGCCTCTTACTGCAGCCTTTCAAACCAGAGCACTCAGTGAAAATTGAATTTTCAGCAGGAAACAAGTGTAAGACCATATCACAATATGAAAGTACTGCTTAGGAAGACCTAATGTTTTCATGCTTTAAAACTTTGCCACTTCAGAGATAATATTCATAGCTGATTTTGCTTCTTCAAAAGAGTCAAAGGTATAAAACTTTTATCTTTTCTATTAAGCCCTTCCTAAGTATTCTGCAATTTTGTTACATTAGGGAAAAAAGTAATAATCAATTTCCATTTTTATTTTTTGTTTTCTATTTTGAATTTTTGTTTGTTTGGTTTCTTTTCTTTTTTTTTTTTTTTGGTTTGTTTGTTTTTCAAGACAGGGCTTCTTTGTAACTTTGGAGCCTGTCCTGGAACTAGCTCTTGTAGACCAGGCTGGCCTCAAACTCACAGAGATCTCCCAACCTCTGCCTCCCAAGTGCTGGGATTAAAGGTGTGTGCCAGCACTGGTTGGCTTCCATTTTTATTTTTAACTGATTATTGAAAAAAAATTATAGTTAGTTTTGTGTATTTACTTTTTATCTAGCCACTTTACCATATTTTATGATACATTCTAGAAATTTCTAAAATTTATTCTTTTCCTGAGTTGACAGTCATATCATCCACAGAATAAATAAATTTTATATTATTCAACACATAGACCAATATATTTTATAAACCATCTAGATTCTTTTAAACAGTTTGTACTCAACTTGTGTCTTGTGTGTGTGTGTGTGTGTGTGTGTGTGTGTGTGTGTGTGTAAACTGTTTTCTCTGAGTTGAAGCATTTCTTCCTGGATAGAGATTCCTTATGACCCAGAACCTTCACGTGGTAAGTAATTACAATAAATCCTTGGGTAATCATGTTACACCCTAATAGAATTGTTTCTTTGGTCTGTCGTAGGTTCCTCATTGGTGTGAGGAGGTGTTCACATCTCTCAACTCAGGAAAGTCACACAATGTGCAGGTAGCCAAAGTGGAGGGTCTCAGACTCAGTTCAGCCTTGAAAATCTCCCTTCAAAGTGACCACCACAAAGTTTTGATGATTCTACTTCTTTGTGTTTTCCAATCATTCCCCTTATTTTCTAATGTGATTATTGCCAATCTTTCCTGGTTTCTTTTTTAACCTGACTCTAGCACCTCATCTGCCTCTAGAGTTGTATTTTTATGCTAAAACAACTCCAAGTCTTAACATTCTGTCTCCTCTAGCTGCAGGATAAAGAGCAGGCACCTTGGTCTTCAGTCTTTCCCAGGATTTTCCCTCACAGTTTTCTACTTCTCGTACACCTGAGCTGTTAGCAGAGCATCAGGGCTGTTCTGTCAACATGGAAAGACCACTCACTCTGTGCCTTGTGAACAAGTCTTTCCAGAGACGCTGATATGTGTAGCAAAATTGTGACTTGTTAATTGAAATAAGAACTGATTGTGAGGACCCTTTTCACACATTAGTGCCATATGACTCCAGTTTGATCTTGAGAATGGCCAAGAATGCAGAGAAAGTTCATGAAGATTCTCAGAATATGGTGTAAGTTTCTGAATTAGAGTGATAGAATAAAATAATGCTTCCATGAGTGTCAAGAGATCAGAGCAATTGCTGAACAGACAGTACTCCTGGGAAATACTGTTAAAAGATTATACATTTTGTGAGAGTCTAGTAAATTAAGTCATTTTTTCAAACTACTTTAAAATTTTGTTTTTTTTTTAAATAAAACTGTCTTTTTTCATTATACATACCAATCCAAGTTCCAATACCACTCCCTCTCCTCTTCCCATTCCCTCTACAAATCCTCCCACCCCACTCCCATACAATCCTCAGAGAGGGTAAGGCACATTGTTTTGGGGAAGGTCCAAGGCCCTCCCTACTATATCTAGGTTGATCAAGTTATCATCCAAAGAGAATAGGTTCCCAAAAAGCCAGTACATGCAGTAGGGATAAATCCTGGTGCCACTGCCAGTGGCTCCTCAGTCTTCCCCAGTCATGCAAATGTCAACCACATTCAGAGGGACTAGTTTGGTCCTATGCTTGTTCCTTCCCAGTCCAGCTAGAGTTGATGAACTCCCATTAGATCATGTAGATTGTTTCAGTGAGTAAACCCATCACTGTCTTGACCTCTTTGCTCATATTCTCACTCTTCTCACTCTTCAACTGGATTTTGGAGCTCAGTCCAGTGCTCCACTGTGGGTCTCTGCCTCTGTTTCCCTCAGTTGCTGGATGAAGGTTCTATGGTGACATTTAAGATGATCATCAGTCTGACTACAGGGAAAGTCAAGATTGGGCCCCCTCTCCTCTATTACTTAGGCTCTTAGCTGGGATCATCCTTTGGATTCCTGGGAATTTCTCTAGAGCCAGGTTTCTTGCTAACACCATAATGGCTCCCTCAATCAAAATACCTCTTTCATTGCTCTTATATCTGTCCTTCCTCCATCTTGACTATCGTATTCCCTCAAGTTCTCCTCAACCCTCCCCTTCTCTTTCCCTTCTATCCTCCTTTCTTCCCCACCCCTATTCCCAGTTTAGTCAGGTGATCTTGCCTATTTTGACTTTCCAGCTCTTAATATTCTTTTTTATTCTGTATGTTTTATGTCTTGATTATTATATGGCTAGGGGAGATTTGGTGTTCTGTAAGCTTCTTGTATCTTCATAGGGATATCCTTCTTTAGGTTGGGAAAGTTTTCTTCTATGATTTTGTTGAATATATTTTCTGTACCTTTAAACTGGAGTTCTTCTCCTTCTTCTATCCCTATTATTCTTAGGTTTGTTCTTTTCATGGTGTCCCAGATTTCCTGGATGTTTTGTGTTAAGAATTTGTTGGATTTAATGTTTTCTTTGACCAATGAATTGATTTTCTCTATAGTATCTTCGACACCTGATATTCTCTTCTATCTCTTATATTCTGCTGGTTATACCTGCCTCTGTAGCTCCTATTCATTTACCCAGATTTTCCATATCCACAATTCCCTCGATTTGTGTTTTCTTTATTGCTTCTATTTCAGTCTTCAAGTTTTGAACTGTTTGCTCCACCTATTTGTTTGTTTTTACTTGATTTTCTTGGGTTTCTCTGAGGGATTTATTAATTTCTTCCAATGTTTTGTTTGTGTTTTCCTCCATTTCTTTAAGGAAATTTTTCACTTACTCTTTAAAGTTCTCCATCATTTTCATAAAGTTACATTTAAAGTCATTTTCTTCTACCACTGGGTTCTGGTGTTACTATGTTGCTTTTTAGGTTGTTGGAGGAATTCTTGCATTGGTGCCTACCCATCTCTTCCTTCAGTGAGGCTGGCAGTGTCTTTGCATTTTGGTCTAATCTTTGAAGTGGCTGTCTGAGTGTTTGGGAACTGTTCTTGGTCCGCTCTGTACTGTCAATGTCTGTGTCTCAGGGAGCCACTGAGGTCTCTCTTGGCTTGCTCTCTTGGTCCACTCTGTGCACTCACAGCTTGTGCTTTAGCGTTCCTCTCTTGGTCCTCTCAGCAGGAAACTCTCCTGCTGGCTGGCTAGATAAGCCAAGGCAGGTGGGGGAGGGGCCCAGAGTTTTGCCCCGTCATGGGGGCCTAGAGAGTGGGGTGTCCCACCAGGTGGCTGGTCACTCTCCTCTTGGTCCTCTCTGTATTGTAGCAAGCTCTGTTTCAGAGTTCCACTGAGGTTCCAGGAGGATAGGTGAGTTTAGGGGGGCAGGATGGGGCTCGTACCCTGCAGGGCTGGTGGATGAAGATGGGTATTGGAGTAGCCTACCTGTAGGAAACTTTCCTGCTGACTGACTAGATAGACCAAGGCAACTGGGGGAGGGGCTTGGGGTTTTGCCCAACTATGAGGGCCTAGAGAGTGGGGTGTCCTGCTCGGGGACTGGGGACTGGTCACTCACCTCGTGGTCCTCTCTGTATTGGAGCTGTGTTTCAGAGTTCCACCAAGGTTGTGGAGGATAGCAACATTTTTGTTTTATTTTTAAACAAGTTAGGAAGAGAACAACTCATAGGCCTAATATTGTGAAGACGACAGAGAGAGAGAGAGAGAGAGAGAGGGATTGAAAGAGCACTTAATTTTTTGCCATTTAAGTACTCTCTTTGGGAAGAAACATTAAAAGGTAAAAGGTAAAGCTATATTAACCAACCTTTAGATTCATGGCTTTTATCCCACTGACCTGTCTTTTTTATTATAAGGAGAAGTGTCTTGTCTTAGGCAAGTCTGTAAAACCATGTAGGGTTGAACTCCAGGGTTAAGGTCCTCAGCATGCAGATTTGCAAACGTCTCTATGTGTTCAAAACATCTCCAGGGATCTAGTCGGCCATGGCCCCACATACAACTTTAAATGCTGCCTTGTCTTAAAGAGGAATGACTCAAAAATGAGTTCCCCAAATCATTTCTGGAGTGAAAACACTGGCATAGACGGTCAATTGTCATTACTCACTAGGTGACAGAAGTTACAGGTGACACAGCTTTCTACTGTGACCCCTCTGCTTGACCCAAGCTGACCTTCCATACACATTCATGGTGGTTTGAACAAGAATGGTCTCCATAGGATCAAATATTGGAATGTTTACAGAGTGGTATTATTTGAAAGGATTAGGAGATGTGGCCTGGTTGGGGTAGGTGTGGCCTTGCTGGAGGAAGTGTGTCACTGGGAGTGGGTTTCAAAACCATGCCAGGTCCTGCTGCCTGTGGATCCAGACATAGAACTCTCAACTACCCCACCCCCAGCTCCATGTCTGCCTGTGTGCTGCTATGCTTCCCACAAGGATAATAATGGACTGAACCTCTGAGACTATAAGCAAACCCCAAGTAAATGCTTTCTTTTAGAAGAGTTGCCATGGTCATGGTGTCTCCTCACAGCAACAAACACTAAGACTGTCAGCGTCTCAACTTCTTTCCCTGTTGCTGTGATAAAAATCTTCCTGACAGAAGCAACTCTAGGGAGAAAGGACTAATTGTGGTGCACAGTTCTGAGCCCACAGTCCACACCGGTGGCAGCATAGCCAGAGGCAGGAACTTCAGGAAGCTAGTCACATTCCTACCGCAGTCAAAATCAGAGACAGCGACATGCTTTTGTTCAGCTATTTCTCCGTTTTTATGGTCCAGGATACCCTGCCTAGAAAATTATCCTGCCCACAGGTGAGATGGGACTTCTCACATCAGTTAATATAACCAAGACAGCCCTCCAAAGGCCCAGAGACTTATCCCCCAGATTATTCCAGATTCTTTCTGGTTGACAATTAGCCTCATAGGAGGAGTTCTGCTATGTGAGTATAACATGAACACCTTGAGAATCTGAGAATTCTGTTGTAACCATTCTTACTAGGCTGTAATACCCCTTCCAATAAACTTAGCCAGAAACACCTGGTCTGTGACACTTCTCTTGGTAATTTCTCTTCATTGCCCCCACTGTGCTTCTTGGCCACAAATTCTTAGTCTTAGTTGGAGTTTGTTCCATCTCCTTCATTGCATTGTCTTCCCCATCACCATGAGATCCTCTGAATGAAGCCTGAAAGATGGCTTATAACAAATGTCATGGGGCTGGAGAGATGGCTCAGTGGTTAAGAGCATTGCCTGCTCTTCCAAAGGTCCTGAGTTCAATTCCCAGCAACCACATGGTGGCTCACAACCCTCCGTAATGAGGTCTGGTGCCCTCTTCTGACCAGCAGGCATACATGCAGACAGAATATTGTATACATAATAAATAAAAAAAAAATCTTTAAAAAAACCCAAATGTCATGATCAGTTTTTCTTGAACACAAATGTCACAGAGAAGATGCAAGTCCTGACAGATGTGCCCTGTTTCCTCCTTAATTTCCATGTTAGTTAATCTTCATCACTGTGACAAATGCCCGAAAGAGGCTTAAAGAGAATTATGGCTCAGGATTACAGAGGTTACAGTCTGTGATCACTTGGTTCCTTCACTGTGGGTCTTTCCTAATTCAGGACACTGTTGTTGATCAGGGACAGTAGAGCTAAGATGCTAACCTCATGGCAGCCAGGAAGAGAGAGGGAATGGAACAGACAGAAATGATGAGCCAGGGTAAGACAACCTTTCACAGACACCCTGCTTTTGATCATTTCCCCCGGCCATGCCTCCACTGAATTAGTATGAACTCATCAGTGGATTGACTGGTCCGATGCTGTTAGGGTGTTTATGGTCCTTATGGTCCAGTCAGATACAGGCCAGTTCTTTGATAGATCTCCTACTCAAACCATGACAGGTACTTTACAGACAGGTCCTTTACTATGAGCTAGCTGGCTTGAAACCCCTATGCAGTGAATCCTGAGCATGGGGTCCCTCCACTCACTGTGTCTCTCCTTCATCCATTTCATAGTTTTGTATATATTTCTCCAATTTGTAAGTACTTGACAGATTCAAAGGATAACTAAGATCAGCAGGCTCACGGTAGAGAGCAGAACCTGGGTTTGTTCTACATACAGAGCTAACTCCTTTTGCGCAGGGCAGCACATACTAACCCCCAAATTGTACACTGCCAGGATTTGAACCTTGTGGGTTCTCTTTACATGGAGACCATGGCAATGGAGTCCATTCTGCCACTCGCTGCTTAGATGCAGCTCCAGGTCCACGGGGACCTCCCTTACGTGACGGCTGAGTCTAGCTAAGATGTCAGGGGCAGCAAGGGTTCTGTCTCCATCCTGATTTTGATCAATCAGTCTAGTGTTTCCACTCCAACTGTTCGGCTCTGTGCTGCTTCTTAGATGATGAGAAGGGATGAAGCGCTTTTACTGGTTTCGGATTTACTTAAAGTTATGATATCTTCTTTACCAAGAAATTTTTGTGTTTGTTTTTGAAAATTTGGAGCAAAATACCATTTATGTTTCCCACAGCGTCTTTGTTCCAACCTTAAATTATTAACCAAGGCTAGTGTCTCAAATATCTAGTCCATGCCATGTTTCAGTCTAATAGACAGTGAGTTTTTGTTGTTGTTTTGTTTTGTTTTTTGTTTTTTCGAGGTGAGGTTTCTTTGTAGTTTTGGAGTCTGTCCTGGAACTAGCTTTTGTGGACCAGGCTGGCCTCGAACTCACAGACATCTGCCTGCCTCTGCCTCCTGAGTGCTGGGATTAAAGGTGTGTACCACAACTGCCTGGCCCCACCAGATAATGTTAAGAAGCATCAAAATGAGTTAGCTGCCTTAGTCAATCCAAACACCTGCAAGGCAGGAAGTTTTACCTTCTCTTCTTTCCTTGTCTTTGATCAACATTTGAAGAAAATACATTTTTAAAGCCACGTAGTAGAGAAACTTTCTGAATCATATTTGCCTGTTAAATACTAAACTATGGGACTATCTTACTTAGGCTTTCTATTATTGTGATAATACAATAGGAACAAAAGTGGTTTGGAGATAAAGGGTTTTGTTGGTTTGTTCATCCTGCTTTCTTACAGAACCCAGAACCACCAGCCGGGGCTGACCCCACACACCATGGACTTGGCCCACTCATATCGATCACTAATGAAGAGAATCCCTACAGATGTGTCTGTAGGTCACTCTTATGGGGGCATTTTCTCAATTGAGGTTCCCTCCTCTCAAGAGAACTCCAACATGTGTCAAACTGACCAAACACTAACCACACAGGGATGTCTCATTCTGGTAGGGACATTCCAAATGAGTCCTTTACAGACATGGAAACCAGGGATCAAAAAGAAAAAGGCAGTTTCCATTAATTAGAGTTTAAATCTCATTAAACAAGCCTTACTTATTTGGAGACTGCAGTGTCCACCCTTTTGGGCTCTCATTTTTCACATCCTTTCATCAAATCAAAAGGCTCTGAGCTGAGGCCCCTGCCTTCTCCTTCTGTATGGCCCCTTCTCTCCAGGTTTTGTTGCTATCCTTCCCTGTTAACCTGGAGAACACCCTGCCCCCCCAAATTCAACATAGATTCTCAACTTTCTGGCTTTAACAATGGATTCAATTATACTTTGTTTATTTATGTTTTTTTTTTAAAAAAGTTTTCTGAAGTAGTTAGTGGTTCAGTACCAAAATGAATTTATAAATAAAAAATTGAGCAAATTTAGCTTATTATTGATGATGTGAACTTGGTTTCTGCGTTAGCAATTTAATCACAGAGATTAAAAAATTAATGGGCTTAAGTAGAAAAAAAATATGTCATTAAATTGGCCAAACTGAAACCCGTGCTCTCACAGTTCAGCTTCTTCCAAGGTCCCTGGGGTATTTGCAGGTAAATAGTTTTTAATATTACTGGTTTTAATGTTTCAAGGTTGCAACCCCCATCCAGGATTGTGTCTTTGTGCATGCACACATATGCATCCATGTACAAAGTAGTCAATGTTTGTTGTATAGGGAGATTGGTTAACATACAATGTTTTTGGTGTGAGTCATCTAAAAACTGAGGAAAGACCATCAAGTGTCCATAGGTCAGCTAGGAATTACAGTGTGGGGCTGCACTGGCTGTCCATTCTGTGAGCATAGGCAACAGTGGCTTCCTAGGAAGAGCTTCTAACTAGGCGCGTGGGAATGAGAAGGGAATGGTGTCACCCTTTCACAGGATAGGTTAGTAAGTTATTCAATTATCAACCAGAACAATGTGTTGTCCTTTTGCATATTATTGTTCTCTAGGGGTTTGGAAAATACAGATTGCTTTTGGTTTTCCAGTTTTTATTTCTCCTCCCCTGCCCTGTGCATACCTTCATGAGTATATATGCAGTATGGGCATACAGGGACCCATAGAGGCCAGAAGTAGGTATTAGATTCTACGTAAAACTGGAATTACAGGTCATTGTGAGCTACCATGGGGCTGCTGGGATCTGAACCAGGGTCCTTTGCTAAAATAGCTTCTAACCACTAAGCCATCTCTCCAGCCCCCAGACTTCTCTTGATTTGCATTTAGATAAATGGATGTCAACAAAAAACAGAAAATTATGATTCACGGGAGTTTTAAAAATGATTGATTCAAACAGACTGCTAAGATTTATAATCACAAAACTCCACATATATAGGATTTGAATAACTTCTTTATTATTTTATTGTCTTGAGAATTCTTTAGACTTGTTCTTGAGGACACTTTAAAGGCTACTGGAGGTGAAGCGTAGATAGGAAAGAAATACTCGATACCTGGGTCTATGTCTGCTGTCCTGCGTGTGTCAGGGCTGCATGGCTGGTTGCTTCTCTCTCCACTGTCCAAGTCCTTCTTCCTTCTGGTCCAGCTCCTCCAGTTTGCCTTCCAGGTGACCAAAGGGCAGGGAGGGACATGAAGACAGTCAGCTCTACTGTGCAGGTTCTGGCGCATCTTGTGGAAGACCCCAGTCAGAAGGCCCTCGTCAATGTAGAATTCATCTAGACTCCTTTTCCAGGCACTGAAGCAAGGGAGAACATGGTTAACCACAGTGGACCTGTAGTTTGAGACTCAGCATCCCCACATATCAGCCAGAACTCTGAGCAAAGCTGCCAGAGCAGAGGTTCCAAGGCAGCATTCCAGCCACCTGGGAACCTCTGAGCATCACCCAGATTTAAGAGGTTCGGGATCCTAGCAATGAATGTCATTTGCTTTTCAACACCCTAATCTAGAAGCTTAGTCACTTGTCACTACAGTTGCAGGTAATCTGACACCCTCTTCTCACCTCCTTGGGCACCTGCATTCTTGTACACATACAACACACACACACACACACACACACACACACACACACAAGTGCTCAAGGGAACCTCACGTCTGAAGTGTACCCTTCACACCTAGCAGCCTGACCGCCATGTTTCTCACTTCCTCTCAGTGAGTGATTTCTTGATGGCAAGTACCCATGCTTTGCATAGGAATTTGAACATGTGAGCATTTCATAAGTAGTTAAAACATGACGGTCAATAATGTTATCAAACGTGACAAAAGCAGACCATAGCACAGGAATCACCAGAGCCAGTTGAAGTCACCTATGACACCACAGGTCACTGCTGTTGAGTGTCAGCTGAGCTCGGAAGCCCCGGATTCTGCCTTTCAGCTCTGGGCATCACGGTTCTTTGACTCTGCACCTTCCCCCAGCCCAGCCTGATCTCTAGTCATCTGGGCATCCATCTTCTCATCTCCAGCAGCAGAGGAGATGCAGCTACTTGGGACCTGCAAACGGAGACTAGAAACACCCAATTCCCTTGATACATCAGTTTCTTCTTCCTTGGTAATTTGCAAAACCCAAAAAGTAGATGTTTTTCCTTCAATCTCATAGTTTACTTAGTTTATTTGTAATTGGGTCAGGTGAGAACAGTTGGATAAAAGAAAAATTGTAAGGGAAAAAAAAAGCTCTCTGATTATAAGTAAGTAAGAAAGTCAAAGCCCTTTTCTGTCAGTGCAACTGTGTTCTTACAAAGATGTGGATGGGATGCACAGCTGAGCAGGAGGCCAGCTGGGTGAGGGTGTTTATAGGAGGTTAAGCTCACGCAGGGATGGGAGGCACAGGCAGACAATTTGCACCTCTTCAAATGTGGAGAGATCCCTGTTACACCTGGAACACATGCATCCTCTCTCCTGGGTTCCCGTCTCTGGGCTTTCATACTGCTCCTCATGATAGGGGCTCCATATCCTCTTTCTACACAAGAAGATTGAGGATAAAGGGGGAGGGTTTGACCTCCATAGCCTAAACATACTCTGCATGGCTCTCCTTGTCTACAAAGCAGCTTTGGAACTCACGTTGAGCCCTACAAGTGATGCCTCTGTGGCCACTAAGCCCAACAGGGACTCAGTGTCCCCTGTTGTACTCCCCTGATGAGAAAGGAAAACAATACAAAGTTAACGAGACGTTTTAAATTAGCTGACATGGTTCTTTCATCCTTTCCTTTAGCCTCTCAGACCAGCTCACTTCCTGTCCTTTGGGGAACAATATTCCTGGAGCATTTGACCAGGACCAGGGAACTGGGTTGTAAGGAATTTGTTCTTGATCCCGAGATAGAGCCACATGGGGAGAAATTTGAGTGTCTGTGGCAGCGTCAGATGCTTTCATCCTGTTTGTCCTTGAAGCATCCTCTCCTGTGAGTTGTACACTGCCCCAGGCATTCTGGGATAATTTTTGTACTAGAATAAGTATTGGCCTCATGTAAAACAATTGTTCTAGCATTTGGGAGCAATTAAAAGATAAACATGTAGGATGTATTGAAACAAGGAGGACATTTTTTTCTTTAGAGAACTGGGTCTCAGACTACATTCCAGAGTAGGATGCCTTTCAAAATGCACAGCTACCGTGCCATATACCTCCGTTTGTCAAGGTCAGGGACTTGTCCAGCCACCACACTATGAGCAAAAGCTGCCCACACAGTAGGACAACTTGTTGTAACGAGTGCTAATTTACTTTCAAAAGGACAAGTCATGCATTCATTTAGTTTTCTACGCAACTTATTGCTGTGGGACAATGGTCTTTTATCCTGTCACTTATATTGTATTGTTTTAATAAAATGCTCATTGGCCAGTAGCCAGGCAGGAAGTATAGATGGGGTGACCAGGCAGGAAGTAGAGGCAGGGCAATGAGAACAGGAGAATTCTGGGAAGAGGAAAGGTCAGTCTGCAGTTGTCACCCAGATGCAGAGGAAGCAAGATAAGAATGCTTCACTAATAAAGGTACCAAGCCACATGGCTAACACAGACAAGAATTATGGGCTAATTTAAGATATAAGAAATAGTTAATAAGAAGCCTGAGCTACTACATCAACCAGTTTATGATTAATGTAGACCTCTGTGTGTTTCTTTGGGACTGAATGCCTATAGGACCAGGTGGGACAGAAAACCTCGGACAACTTATCTCTTCTGATAAGCAAGGAACTGATCACACTGTATGTTCACTAAAACACATCCAAGGATGATATACACTTGCCATTAAGTGTGTGCATGCATGTGTGTGTGTTTTCATGTGCATTTTTTCTGTTCAGTATGCTTGTGTGCCTATGCATGTGGACGCCAGAGATAGATGTCTGAAATTTTCTTCAATCCCAATATACCTTAATGGTTTTTATTTATTTATTTTTTTGAGACAGTCTCCCACACTTGAAGCTTGCTGATCTTCTAGCCTAGCTGGCCACTGAGATCCAGGGAACTATCTGCATATTTCTGCCTCTTCAGTGCTGGGATTGTAATTATTAGCTACCAAATCCAGTATTTTTTTGTACATGGGTCTGGAGATCTGAACTTGGGCCTTCACACTTTCAATCACTTTGCCAAGTAGCCCAACCCCTGTATCTTTGCTATCACAGACTTTGAGTTGTCTGAAAAAATGTTAAACTCATAAATACTAAAACACAGGAAATGGATGAGCTGTGACAGCGTAGGCCTACAGTTCTAGCATGCAGAATCAGAGACAGGGGGATTACTGGAAACTCAAGTTTAGCCTGGCCTGCATTGTAAGCTGCTCTCAAGTAGTTATTTCTCTTCAATTTTTTCTTTTATATTTTATCAATGAAGTATGAAAATTTGAGGCTCAGAATGGTCCCACTGTGTCAAACATGCTTGTTTATTTGAGGTTGTCTCTCTCTTTCCTGGTACTCGCATGGATGATGATACCTTTGTTTACATAACAATATGTCTATGATGATATCTTTGTCTATTTTTGATGACATTGTTATCCGTGCCACCTGTGCCCACGTCTTCACACATCCCCTGCCAGAAGCTCCTGTCTTCTGGATCCGGGCAGTTGGGAGCTTAAAACACTCTGTGTGTGCCTTTTCCAAGGTTTCAGAGGAGTTGACCTGAGTTCTTAATGGAAATCCGTGTTTGTTCAGTTAAAACAAATAGCTCCAGAGCTGTTCAGTGCTGGGACTGGGAGTCGTGTGGACACCCACAGATAAAACAGAGCCCTGGCCCTCTGCCTGAGTGCTTCCAGCGTGATGCTATTTAAATAAGCTATCAGGGATGGCCTGCCACCATGTGCTCTGGGAGTTGCTGCCCTGAGGCTGCCTGAGGTTGCCAGACAACGTGCTGTCCTGCCGGAGTAGCTGCTGGGTTTTAGGCTTCACCATGAAACTTGGTAATCACCCACACTCAGAAGGCACCTTCTTTAAATCAACAGTGGCCCCATCCTATTTACCCAGGTGCAGCCGGCAGGTCAGCGTGACCTCCCTCCACCTGGTGCTTAAAGACGCTGCCTTCAAGCTGATCTTCCCAACAGTCCGTATTGTTTCCAGACCCATGGCAGAGTTTGTTAGCACAGGGCTTCTCTCGTGATGGGATGGCTGTCTTTTCAGATGCCATGAAGAAGAATTCCTTCCTGAAGACTGACCCCCTACCTGCCTGTGCTCCTAACTGCCATCCTTTCTGAACGCCTTCAAACTCACAAATCCTACCATGTCCTAGCCAAATTCTGAATACTAGCCAAATTGATCAAGTATTAAAATATCCTTTTAATAAACTTTTCAAGCCATGTGTGGTGACTCATGCCTGTCGTCCCAATACACTGGAAACTGAGGAACGCAGATTGGCATGAGTTCAAACCCAGCCTGGTCAACATAGTGAGACCCTGTCCCAGAGAGAGAGAGAGAGAGAGAGAGAGAGAGAGAGAGAGAGAGAGAGAGAGAGAAGTGTTCAAGTGTGATAGTGAAGCATTTAGCATTTGCATACTGAAGCAGCAGGAATGGCAATGAGTTTGAAGCTAGCCTGGGCTACATGGTAGGTTCTAGTCCTGTCTGGGCAGTAATATCTTGTCTCAATATATATCTATTGTCTGTCTATCTATCAATCTATCTATCTATCTATCTATCTATCTATCTATCTATCTATCATCTATAGGCATATATAGTATATGTGTGTATATGTTACCTGAGAGTGATTATGTTTGTGTATATCTGGTATGTGTTTATATATGTGAATGTGTATTATTTGTTTATATATGTGTACATGAAAATCTTCTGTTGGTTTAATTTTCCTGGAGAACTTTGCTTGATGAATTATACAGGTCAAGACTCCTTCAAACAAGAGAGAGGCAACCTGGGTTAAAACGGAGCCCCATTGTCCTCAGTGGGCTACTCCTTATAGTGCTGTGAATCACTATAAATCTTGGGGGACTCAGTAGTGGCCAGTAATGTGTAGGAAGATCATAGTCTTTAATGTCAATCAGGATGTTAGTCATAAGCTGTTAGCGGGCAAATGTCTATGCAGATGTAAGAAAATAGAACACTACACTGAACATTTGAGAACAATCCTTCTATCCTCACAGCTATCATGGGACTCCCAATATTGTTTGAGGTCTCTGACAGCTAAGAATTTTTCAAAAGAACATTCCTCCCCTTGCGTGTCCTCAATCATGTGTGCCTTCAGCTCTTCTGAGCCAGAGCCCCAGGACTTTGGACTGTTGATGGGATACCCATCTACTAGACACATCCTGTCCTAGCCAATCCTCCCATTGCACCTTGCCTGGTTTGGGTTTGGAGAACTGGAAAGCCACAGAAAGACAGTGTTGAATGGTAGATGAGACAAAAATGATCATGGATGACTGTACCATCTGTTTGCTAGAGAGACCAAGCCACATCACTACACCTGGTAGCTTAGAACGATGGTAACTGTGTTATTGTGTCTGTGGAGCACAATTTGACTGAGACATTTTCTTCAGGAATCCAGGAAATAGCTGCTTCTGATTCTTTCAACTCCTAGGGATACCTGGGAGTGTTTTGCTTTCCTTGGCTTGTGGTCACCTCTGTAGTAGGAGGTGAGCGGGCCACATCCCACCACCTGGCTAGCTTAACCCCTGAAATAACCACACAGAAACTGTATTAATTCAATTACTGCCTGGCCCATTATATCTAGCCTCTTCTTGGCCAACTCTCACATCCTGATCTAACCCATTTCTACCAATTTGTGTAGCACCGTGAGGTTGTGGCTTACCGGGAAAGATTCTACCCAGCGTCAGTCTCAGGCAGGAGCTTCATGGCATCTCTCCATCTCTGCCTTCCTCCTCCCAGAATTCAGTTCTGTCCTCCCCACCTATCTAAGTTCTGCCCTATCAAAAGGCCAAGGCAGTTTCTTTATTCAACCAATGAAAGCAACACAAATACAGAAGGACCTCCTACACCACACCTCACAACCATCTAGTGCTACCATTCATGACAGTTTAATCTGTTCAGATGTTATATCAGGACCACCCTAGCTCATTAGGACCACATTTTAACAAGTCCTCTTGGCAATGTCACTTCTCAGCAAGGTCAATGTCTGAAGTTCTAGATGGATACATGTCTAGAGGAATCCTGTTTAGACTAGCTGAGTGATCACCCATAGTTTCCTTAATCACTGTGTCACCTACATGAACAGAAAGGGGATGAGTATAGTCTGCTCTGAGGATATCTCAAGCAGGGAGAGAAGAAAAGCTCAGAATTGCTGGCATTCCCTGAACTGTGGCTCTTTCATGGAATAGGCACTCAGTGTTCAAGGGACAAATAACCTATTCCTGAGGTAACTAACCTGTTTTTGAGGTAACCAACCCATTTTTGAAAAAACTTAACATACTCCTGAGGTAACTAATCCACTTCTGAGTTAATTAACCCACTCTCCAGGTAACATTTTACTCTAGTAACTACTAACCCACTCCTCAGAGGACTGAAACATTCCTAAGGGAAAGAATCCACTCTAAACATAACCAGCACACTCCTGAGATGATTGCCACACTCTAGAGAAGGCTAGTCCACTCCTGAGATGAATAGCCCACTCCTGATCATCTGTCCATGCCCTGGATGATCTCATTAATCCAAACAGCCTACTCGTGGTAACTTACCCATGCCCTGGATGATCTCATTAATCCAAACAGCCTACTTGTGGTAACTTAACCATGCCCTAGGTGACCTCATTAATCCAAACAGCCTACTCGTGGTAACTTACCCATGCCCTGGATAGAGCAGTCCTTCAGACTGCAGTCCTTCAGACCGCAGTCCTTCAGACCTAAGCCCTTCTTAAAGGCCCCACCCTTATTACTGCCACAGTGGAAGGCAACTCCAATGTGAGTCTGGGAGGGGACAAAGGTTCCAGAGAGCTAGGTGCTGTCACATCACCAAGACTTTCATTCATTCACTGCTTACTTTCCTTAGGAGGCTCGGCCCACACCAGGTTCTAAGACAGGCACCTCTACCAGGGCTTTGAGAGCACAGTGTTTGGCTTCTCAGTGATACCTTTTATGTTGCTGGGTCAAACCCTCAGTTCTGAAGGTCATTATATAGCCAAAGTCTTCACTGGGTCTTTGCTTCATGGAGTGCTCCCCAAGGTCAAGAAGCAGCATCCTCCTGGTCTGGTTGACAGACTCTTAGTTCCCCAGGTCCGCAGAGAGAGTGAGTCTTGGTGACACCTTGGCTGGGAGAGGCCACTCTGCTCACAGTGGCCACAGCTTGTCAATGGGCGTATCTTCTCAGCTCAGAATTTAGAATGATTTCCCAAATGTAGAACCTGGGATTGAGATGAGACGAACCTGTTGAGAGTTCCCCCATCAACAACATCCTAGAAGGCTTGACTGATAAGCTATTTCACATTGGGAATCCTACCCTTCAACTCCCAGGCCAGGTCAAACCTGCTGAGGACACCTCACCGTGGAGGACCACACCATGTCTATCTCTTCTGAGGAGTAGTGAATGTCTCCTAGGGTTGTGAGAGAAGACAATAGGCCACTGTTCTCAGATCTTCCAACACTGCAGGTGGGGTCCACTCTTAGGGGGAGTCAGGCTTTTCAGGATTGAAGATACCCCTTCTGCCTCAGGCTGCCTCCTAAACCACCATGAGAGGCTTCAGAGATCTCTAAAACTTCAGGGCACATCCCCTAAGATCAAGTTCACTGTGTGGGTCTGGAAAGATCTACCAATAAAGCATCTAAACTTTGTAGTATTCTCTTTTGTGTTGTCATTGCCCACGGTACAATTTCTAGGGGGATGTGAAGTCTGCAAATATCCTAACACTGTGCCCTCCCATTCTCCTGATGTCACAGGAAGCTGATGTGAGAGGTAGGGTGGACAGCTGGGCAGATGCTGAGGATGTCTCTCCATGGAAGAGGTCAGAAGAGGGAGTAGGCCAGGTCATAGAAGGTTCATAGTCACTGCTATGTAGAGTTGAGTGGAAATAAGTGGTTACATCGAAGAGGTAGTAGTATTGTGAGCACTGACTGGTCAAAACAGAAGAAGCTCAGCCCTCCACCCCTAATGGAGTACTGATGAGGACATGCTCTAGGTCTACAAAATGTTCATACTTGGCACAGGCCTTTTATGAAATTCAGGACCTCCTCACAGTAGGACCTCCTCAGGATTCAGTCTCTCTTCAGAGAAACCATGGCAGCGATGGGCTGTGGGGACCCAAGGGGAGTCCTAGCCAAGTCTGCTCAAAAGAGCCAGTGGAAGCAGCATCATGGGCACACAACTGTCCTGCCGTCCTGTGGTGAACACTGATGTCTTTAGGAGAACCACGGGCTGCAGGAGGCTCGCAAGCACCCCAGTCAAGCTAGGCGCACAGCAGGACTCCAGGACAAGGCTGGGGAAGCCATCTTGGGAGAGGTTGTCCCCTGGATCCTGCACATCTGGGATGGTGATGTGTGTTGGAGGTGAAGCTAGTGTGTACAGAGGATGGACGGTCACAGAGCTGGGCACGGGTCGTTCTAGAGAGGGCAGGCCTACCCTTGGCCTTCTGTTCACACATTCAAAGGACTGTATGAACTCAGCAGGGTGTGGGCACCATTGTTCCTCAGAAGACTTTACTCTCCAGTTTGCCCTCTGAACTTGTACATTTACTCATAGCCAGGTGTGTGTGCAGAACCCTAAAGCAGGGGCTTGACATAAATCAAGATAGACTGTCAAGTCCTAAAATGGCTGTTCCTTTCCCACCCAAGTACAAAAACTTGGGGGCTCTCTTAGACTTGGTCCTTCAGAAGACCAGAGATCAGCAGTGTCAGCCTGGACAAGCTTGGGGCAAAATCCAGCATCCCATCCAGACGCCATGGGAGCCTGCCGAGTGGTGGTCAAACACAGCTTCATGTCGGCTTTTCTGCCTGCGCCGCCTTTTCTAAATTTAGAGAGGCCTTCAGAGACTCAGATCAAGATGGTCGGGTCATTTATTTTGTCTTAATTGTTTCATTTCTACTTTTCTTTTTTTTAAATAATACAATCAAACCCCAAATAGAACAGTAGAGGGACTGGATTAAATTGACAGTCATATAAATGAGTTTGTCTTTTTGAGGAAAGTCAAATTATTGAGGATTAAATGCTTTGCTACTTTCTAAAAATACCGAGCGGGATTTAAGAGGGAGAGCCCCCAAACACTGTGACAAGAGTTGACAGCCAAGCTGAGTCCTCCTTGCTTCCTCCGAGGTGTGTCCTCATTAGGACGTGGATTCCCACTTAACCAGCGGGGAAACGGGCCCAGGATGGTAACAATCCTAACTCAGCATCTCCTAATGAAAACAGAATATTCTATAGAGGTAAAAAAAAAAAATCAATAGATTTTAGCCAGCCTTATGCTAATGAGGTACTCAAAGTTCTTCACCAGTCTCCTGGGAGTCGAAGAAATTATGACACAAACCTCGGCCTCAGTAGGGTCAGCACTTTCCCGTTGGGATCTTTCTTTCTGCCTTTAGCCCAAGCTTGGACGCTCAGTGATGCAGTATTGATTTAAAGATGTATTTGTTCTCATCTGTTCAGAAAGAATACTGAACGTGTGTTGCGGGTTCCCTCTAATTGGATTCAGCATGTTTTGTATTAACTAATTAGGAGCTTGCTTTTTTGTGTTCTCTGCATTTTTGTCTGCTCAGCTATTTCAGTCCTCTTTATTCAGTGAAACTGGGATGCTAGGTTCATTATTTTCTTTTAAAATGTTTGACGGTGCCATTTCAGCCCATGGAAATGCCTGGGGTACATGGCAGGAAAAGCCAATGTTTTCCTCTGGGCCCCTTCCAGTGTTCTCCTGAGATATCATGGCCACCCTCCTCTCCCTGCCTGCCTGTCACACTGCAAGTGGGTACAAGCACGCGTGTGCAAGCACACACACACACGTGCATAGTTGCAGCTGACCTCAGCCCACACATGTACTGAAGGCTGCATGGGCTACCTCTCAGAGGCTCATTTGGTTTTAGATGTTGCCTTTAAATGAGATAGTTGCTTGGCTGCACCAGTCACAACTCACAAATCAAGTGTAACCACTGAGGGCTTTATTTGGCTTAGAATTCTTGAGGGGTTGGCTCTGGGGTGAAGGAAATGTTGTAGAGCTGCAAGCCACTGCCTATGACTCTGCCAGGTCACCCTGCTCCTTCAAGGCTGGTTAATTCTTAAAGCATGCTGGTGGCCCATGGAAGCCTTTGTTCTTGAACCCAGCCTTCTCCTATCAAACCACTTTACCACCAAAGACCTTCCATTCCCTAAAGAACTCAGGGTCATAAACCAGACAACTTCAGTAGAACATCCCTGGGACCATGGCCACCAGGTCTTTTCAGCCAGTGATTCTGTGAAGTCGGCTCTGATGTCATTTGCCTTTTGCAGAACATCGCAGTGAAAGCTCTGGCCTGGAAGCTTCTGACTCTCTCTTCCTCACCAGTCCCGGCTCTTCATTGTGGCTTTTTCCTAGAGAAAAACCATCAATGGAAGCTTCTTTTCCATGGTGTTGGGCTCTTTATGCCATCACAATTGACAAACCTGAGTTCAGAATGAGGCATCGGGAAAAACAATCTTCCAAACAGCCAGCGAGGTGAGAGAAGACCTTGAGGGACAATCGTAGGGACTGTGATGACCCTGACCGGCAATTGGGATCCACGCCACTGCCACATTCTGGTTAGAAGCAGTGCTAAGGACACAGGGCCACAGACCCCATCCTGAGGCAAGACTCACAGGGGCCAGCTAAATGTTTCCCCACCTCAGTAAGAGTTGTTTAGCAAGGTCACACGGATTAAGTCAAAAGTCACGCACAGCCGCTGTGAGCATCTTGCTAACTCATGCATTAGCGCCCAATCTCATGGCTTGGTGACTAGGAGCTGTGACATGCCATGCCTCCAGGTTTGTCAGTCGTCCACCCACGCTGCACGAGTGCAGGTACCTGCACAGCGTGTGGCCACCTAGACCACAGGCCTGTCTCCACGGGGGTGCCCTGTGATTTAGTGGATGGAGTGTCTGCCTCAGCAGAAACTTCACGCTGTGTCAACAGGTGGCGAGCACATCCGATTCGTTCTTGACGTGTATGACTGCAGTGTGATCTATTTCTTTTTAGTGGGTGTTTATTTTTCCTATGGATGATTTATCGGCTTCAGAATGAGCTGTGTCAACTACTGCACATGGTATATCAATTCCCGCGTGTCCTCAAACATTTCCTCAGCGATGTACCTTATTCCATCTTCATGTGCTCGCACTAGCGGCATCTTATCCTTTCTTTATTTGAATTAAGAGCTTTTTCTAGCTATGCTCTGTGGAGGTGGGGGGAGCGTGGGCATATGGAAAGCAAGGTTTTATTTAAAAAACATTTTACAGCCTCTCACATGAGAGTGTTTAACACATTAAATATTTCATTCCAAACTTTCAGTAGGCTGTTGTTTAATTACCCGCAGTTAGGTTTCATCTTATTTTATAGTTATAATCATTTCCATTACTGTGACATTAAAGGTTTAAACTGATTAAAACTGGCTGTATAGAAAGGCACGTGGGTTCATAAAGCTGTGGAATGCACATATGGCCGTTTCCATTTCGCAATGGTGATTGAGAGTGGAGACGTGTAGAAAGGTGGCCGGTTGCAGCAGCTCTGCTCGTGGCACCAAGTCCCTGGCTACTGCAATGCTCGCTCATCTGGGCAGCAAACACTTGGTGACCAAGAACCGTCAGTGCACGCCCGGCAAGTATTTGGTCCATAACCAGCACCATGTGCCTGGAAAGTACCGGCTCAGAACCATTGCCACAACAGTCAGGTGTTTAAGCCCGTGCCACCACTGTGCGCTAAGAGGACACCTGAATCAGAACCATCACTGTGCACTGGGAAAGTACCTGATACAGAACCACCAATATGCACCTGGTAAGCACCTGTCTGGAACCATCACTATATGTCGGGCAAGCACCTAAGCTTTGTGCCACCACTGTGTGCTAAGAATATGGTATACTACACTGAGGAAAGCGGGCAATGGGAGAGATGGCCTTCCCCAGGGAAGAGCACACCAGTGCCCAAAGGTCAGCCCTGAAAACATGCATACAAGTAGCATTATATGCACACACACACACACATGCACGCACGCAATAGCAATTAGTGAAAAAAGAGGCTATGGATTTGACCCTCACTGCATACTAAGCAGCCCCTGATCTGAATCTTCAGTGCACCAATACACAACTTATACCTCTGTATGTTGATGTAATTTTATACATTCCAGAGAATTGCCTATACGTCAAATCACATCACTGAATAAGCCCTTGTTGAGGCAATTTCATTTCTCTTGAGTAAGTTCTTAAGGATGGCGTTGCTGGAGTGTGGTATGGGATGTATTTAAAATTTTAAGAAGTCACTCAAAAGACTCTGAAAGATAATTTAGTGCTTTGCACTCTTATTGCCAATGAACGAGAGTTCTGGTTGCTCCAAATTCTCTCTAGTAGTTTATGATTTCAGACCTTCAGCAGTCTTAGTGTTTCTATGGGAAATACAGTCACAATTCACGTTGACTTTAATTCACATTTCCATGAGAGCTAACGACGTTAAGCAATGAGAGGATTTTGGTTTTGTTGTTGTTGTTTTGGTTTGGTTTGGTTTTTTAGTTTTTTTGCAAGTCCATGAACTAGTTCTCTTCCAGTTCTACTGAGCCAGGATAGCCTCAAACCCATGGCACCCAGCCCAAGTCTCTCAATTGTTGGAATTGCAGGTGTAGTCTCCTTTATACCCAGCTAATCACTTGGTAATGTCATTTTTTATACTTAATATGATTTTGTAAAACCCAATTTTTATTGTGTTGTCTTCATTTGTTCTTGCATTAGGCACATTTTCATCTCTTAGACTTCAGAGAATACAATCCAGTTGCTTGGTGTAGTATAAATTCTAATTGTTCTTAATAAAATCCCAGAGTCAAATATAGGGGTTAATGCTGAAGAAGAGAGAAGCAGAGCAGCCAGCCACTAGTGAGACCTTTTACCTCTACCGAATCCTCAGACCAAAAGGGTTGGCAGTCTGTCCTCAGACTGCCTCTTCAGACTGCAATGAGCAATGAGCTCCTGTCTCCTCCCGCGTTATATTCCTCTCTCCACCCAGCCATATCATTTCTGTCTCCACCTCTCTAATTCTGGGATTAGGGCATGGGATTCCAAGTGCTGGGATTACCTTTGTGTGAGCTATGTTTCTCTTTAAGACTGGATCAATTTTGTGTAGCCCAGGGTGGCCTTGAACTAGCAGAAATCCTTTTGCCTCTATCTCTTGAGTGCTGGAATTATAGGTGTGTGCTACCATTCCCTGGCCTCTAATACCTCAGCTCTGCACTCTGGTCTTCAGGCAAGCTTTATTTGTTAAAACACAAACAAAATATCACTACAGCTTGGTCCTACGCTTGGTCCTACGCAGAACACAGGAGCAGAATGGGAGCAAGCATCAGAGGAGGCTCTCCACTTCCTTGTGGATGTGGAAGGGAGCAGGGAGAAAGAGAGAGAGTGAGCTCGAGAGAGAATGGGGGAGAGAAGATTTTGGCAAGATATAGCAGCCAGGCAGGCCTCCTTGTCAACCTACTTCCTCTAACTCAGCATCACATCCTAAAGTTTCAAAACAGTGCGGCTGGGGACTCAATGTTCAACCCGTGAGTCTGTGGGAGAAATTTTATATCCAAACTATAATATTCTGCTCATCCTGAATGGCTGTCTCATAATGCAAAGTGCATTTAGCCTACCGTCAAGCATCCCCGAAGTTGGAACAGTTCCAACACTGTATAAAAGCCCAAGTTCAAAGTCTCCTCCGAGACCCAGGGCAAACTTTAAGCTGTCTACTCCTATAAAGTCAAAAACAAGTGACATACTTTTAAGATATGCTGGCATGGAATGAACATTCTAGTTCCAAAAGTGAGGGAGGGGTGGGTGAACAGTAAGGAAGGATGGGATCAGAGCAAGGCCAGAACGGAAGCAGTAAAGTCCTAGACTCCTACACAGGACCTGGAGTGCACGATGTCCGGGTGTGAGGTCACAGATATCAGTAGCCCCATCCCTGTGGGCTTGTCACCTGCAACCCTTACGGCCTCTCTCAGGCTGTCTCCACAGTACCAGCTGCTTTTCTAGGTACCAGCTCCACCTACCTGGCACTGCCAGCCTTATGGGCTGTCCACTGCACCTAGAGCTCACCACTCACATCACCACACAGTGGGCCTGTAGGCTGCAGATGGGTGCCCCAATGGTACAGAAGAACTGGGTGACTGTCCAGGCGTTGAGATGTCTCTCTCAATTCTACAGTTTTGGAAGGTGCTTACAATGCTCTTGCTGTTTACTTAGGTAATATTATATCCTCTTAGGTTCTTTGGAAGAACAGCATGTGCTCTTAGCTTCTGAGCCATCTCTCTAGTGCCTCATTGTGGGATTTTCGCACATGCATACATTATAATTTGCTCACATTCATAGCCTTTCTCCATCACTATTCCCCCTCTTCCCTGGGCTCGATTGGATCCCCTTCATCTTCCTTAGTAGGCTCCCTCTTGTTTTCTTGATTCCTTCCCTCGGTTCCACAAAGGAAAGAAAATCTGGTAGTTGTCTTTCTGAGTATGGCTTGTTTTCCTTAACATGATCTCCAGTTCTATTTTCCTGAAATGATGTAATGGTGTTCTCTGTGTGGCTGAATAAAACTCCATTGTGTACATGTACCAAAATCCTTTCTTCATCCGTTTGAACCAGAGTAGGCACAGGCCTGGTTCCATGAATGGTCTTTTATGAATATAATCGACACGGCTGTGCACATAGCTAGGTAACTTCAAGTTTTATGAGGAATCTTTACTCTGATTTCCATTGTGGGAATTCTCTAAGCCTCCATTTTCTCCACATCCTCCCCACCACTGTTATTTTCTGTTTCCTTGAGGACATCCCATTCTGACAGGTGGTTAAAATATATGTATTGGTTATTTGTACAGTCTCCTTTTGAAAAGTGCCCATTCTGTTTGTTTGCCCATTACGACCAAGTTATTTGTTCTTTGGGGTTAATTTGTTTATTTAATTGCACGTGAATAGGTGCCTGCGCAGTGTGCTCAGAGGTCAGAAAAGTGCATCAGATCCTAGAGCTGGAATCATAGGCCATTGTGAGCCACCAGATGGGGTTTTTATTGTGAACCAAATTTGGGTCCTATGAAGAGCAGCAAAATGCCTTTAACCATCGAGCCCCTCTCCAGCCCTGAAGTGGAATAATCACTCTCTTCTTGCAGGGTTTTATATACTGATTTCTTGGTGTGTTCTAAACAGTAATCCTCTGTTACAAGAATAGGAGTCACAATTTCCTCCCATTTGCCTTGGTCATTTCTTTTGCTGTTGAACTGAAGTATTCTAAAGTTTATTATTTCTGATATTTCTGCAACTTGTGGCAAACAGAATTTTTAGTTAACATAGGTTTGAATCTATCATTTTAGCTTTGACCCTTGCTTTAAAAAAAAGAACAAGATATATTTGCTTTCGACAAACCTGAGAGGAAGCTCCCTTTCTCTGCTTGAAGACTTGTTTGTAACTTCACAATCATTTCTCAAGTCTGCATTGAGGTGGTTTGGGGCTGCCCTGAGCGGTTCCCATTCTCCCTCAAGTTTGTGTGTTGTCTGTTTCGTGTATGTGAACCGTGAGGCTCCATGAGTGCCTCCATTTTGAAAACCATTGTGTAAACACTGCATCTGGATTTTTACTTCTTAGTCCCACACTATCTCCATTCCCCTTGTACAGTGCCTTGGGTTTTGAATTCACCTGAGGCATGCCCTTCAACTTAGTTCTTCTTGGTGTGCCTGCATATATTCCATCCTTCATTTTGTCAAATAAATTTCACATCATCTTACAAGTTTCTATAAAAAAATTACATTTGTATTGAAACTACACCAATAGAAGTCAATTAAGGGGAAACAACAGCCAGTAACACATGAACATTGCACATCTCTCCTTCATTTAACTTTTTGTAGTACTTCTTAATAGAAGCTTGCAGTGTCAAAGGTAATGCTGAATGTCTTTCTTATACAGGTGGAAATTTCAGTGGTGTTGCTATTTCAGTTTAGTTGTATACTTTTTGAGCAAACAGGATTTTGATTTCTTGGTACTAAATTCTGTATTACCCCTAATTTCACCAGTTAGCTCCAGTCCTGTCTCTTAGATCCCTGAGGCTTTTCTACACTCCCATCATAAAATCTGTGACTGAACAAAACACAGGGTTACTTCCTTCCAGTCTGAATGTCTTCCATGGCTTCTCTGGGTCATCTGCAGCCTCTCAGAGAAGAATGAACTGAACCAGAGAAAAGAAAGCTCTGTGTCCTTACACTGTGGTGTGAACACCCGCTGTTCACATGGAGAAGGTTCTAGATACAAATCTCTCCCTGTACACCTCTGGCTATGGGATAAACTCATATTTACTTCTCGTGTATAGGGTTTATCATAATGACTTCTGCATTTTGATAAGCAGATTTTTCTGCATGTATTGCTGTTATTATGCCATTTCCCTGTATCTGTTAATATGGTAGGATGAACTCACTATCTTTTATGCATGAAGTCAGTCTTTCATATTAAAGATAAACCCACATTGATCATGACAGAGCTTAGTGGGGGTTTTGGTTGTTTTCAGGGCCTTATTTAGAGGCTTCATAAAGTAAGGGAGAATGCCCCCATTTCCTGCCTGTTGTGTAAGAAGTGTCAGGCTTGGAATCACTCCTCCTTTAAATCTTCAACAGACATAAAAGCAAGGGCTAGAGATGTGGCTCAGCTGGTAGAGAGCTTGCCACCATGCACAAAGCCCTGGGTTCAGTCCCAGCATAAATCATGTCTTATGTCACAAGTATAATACAATCTCAGCACCTAGGGAATAGAAGTAAGAAGATCAGAGGTTCAAGGTCATCCTTACCTACATAGTGACGTCAAGGCTAGCCTGGGATACATGAGACCCAGTTTCAAAAACAATGTTGTAGAAAGGCTGCTTGTTTGTTCCCGGCTGCTCAGCCCCAAAATAACCACACAGAAACTATATTATTTGCAATACTGTTTGGCCAATAGCTTAAGCGTATTTCTGGATAACACTTATGTCCTAAATTAACCCATCTCCATTAATCTGTGTATCACCACGAGGCTGTGGCTCACTGGCAAAGTTTCAACATGTCTGTCTCTGGTGGCGGCTCCATGGCTTCTCTATGACTCCGCCTCCTTTCTTCCAGCATTCAGTTTAGTTTTTCCTGCCTAGCTCTGCTCTACCCTATCACAGACCTAAGACAGTTTCTTCATTAACCAGTGGTATTCACAGCATACAGAGGGGAAATCACACATCAAAACAAAAAACAAAAGAACAACTTTCTAGGCTTAACTTTTCCTTGAAGTAAGATTGTGTGTGTGTGTGTGTGTGTGTTTAGAACAATTTCTTTTTGAGCTTTCGTTGTCAGTTCATCTAAGCACTTATATTAATTTTTGCCTTACTGCTGGTACTCAGTTCCCATCAGTTTTGTCTCTGAGCTCTCTCATGGTGACCAGCTCTCATTCCTGCTGGTAGCAGTTGGTGCTTTTGAATTTCTTATTCAGTCTTGCTAGAGACTTTTCATCCCACCCCATCACTGATGCCCCAGTATCACTTCTGTTTATATTCTTGAAGAAAAACCTTTCTGTCATTATCAAATTTCTCCATTATTTTTCTTTCTAAACTTTCACTGGTCCTTATTTATATCGCATCTTTCTAAAGGCCTTTGATTTGCTCCTTTATGCATTCCTCTTCTCAGGGCAAGAGGCAGGGACTGACTTTGAATTTCCCCTCTCTGATAATGATGTTTATAGACATCAGAGCTGCTCTCCTGGCTGATTCAGCTGCATCTCAGGAACTAACACAGAGGACATCAAGACTACTCAGTTTAAAGGCTTTCTCTTCTTCTCTCTGGGTTTCTTCCTTGATTCCTTGGTGATGCAGTTTGATAAATACTTGTTCTTCACATGTTTGGAGGTTGTCTAATGTTTTAGTGCTATTGCTTTAGACATCAAAACCTCTTTGCCAGAGAGCAGGCTTTGTGCAGTTTCAAGGCTGTGCATGGTTTGTGAAGGCAACTTTTCATGGGACTGGAGATCACAATGCTTTCCTGTCATTGGGAAGAGTCCTCTGCATATAACAGACAAGCTGGTCGATGCTCCATGTTTCAGGCCTGTGCACTGAATCTGTATTTGGGCTCTGTTAGTCTTGGGTTGGGTATTAGTGGGTTATTATTGATTTGCAACTTAATAAGGTCTAGAATCATCTAGAAGATTCTAGGTATGCCTGGGAGGGGTTTTCTCGATGAAGTACTTGAAATGGAAAGGCCTAAATATGAGCAGCACCTTCTTCCAAAGGCCCGGGTGTGAGGAAAACTAAGCTTTTGCTTCTTGCCTAATGGTACTTTGCGTCTTGTGGGGAAGCCCATCTGTGGTGCCACTGCCGGCACTGCTGCCCTTCACTGACATCACAGTCGGTTTCCTCAGGCTTCCAACAAGGACTAAGGACCAGTAACTCTCTAGGAATCTTCTAGCCTTCAGCACTGGATTGACAAAAGCTACTGGTTTTCAACCTCTCTAGTGTGAAGACAGACACTGTTGGAAAACCCAGATTGCATCATTAAGATTGATCAATTAATTAATAACATGACTGCATCATGTTAAGACAATTGAATAAAATTCCATTTGTAATAAATGTCCACTCTATTGGTTCTGTTCCTCTGAAGAACACTGATTAACATGCTCCTTAGACAGGTAGGGATGGTTCGGGTGAGAGGGAGAGGCAGCAAAGTGTGGTAGAGGAGCACTGTGCTGAGTGAGGAGCCTGCGGGGCTCTGGGGAGACACAAGGAAGCAGACAACTTCATGGCTGTACTGAATTCTCAAGGGCCTCCAAGAGGTGTGTCAAGGATCTCCAAAAGACTTTCATGGATAGAAAAACTGATACTCTTGGTCAGATATTGGTGTCCCCTCTCATGCCTACAAGTGCAAACCCAGTCACCCAGGTGATGGTACTGAGAAGTGGAGGCTACAACAGGGGATTGAGTCATAAGGCAGAGCCACTACACAGTCCAATATCCTTGAGACCAACACCCCTAACTGAAGAGGTCTTGCAACATCAGGCCCTCTCTGGTCCATGTGAGTAACTGTCATCATCCTTCAGATAACCTAGCAATAAGCATCTTCTTGGAGGCAGAGATGCAGTTCACTCCCCTCCTTCAGTATCCTCCTGGACTTCAGAACCTGTCTTTTATAAATCTCCAGTCCCAGGCACTTTGTGACAGTATCACAACACACTGAGACATCACCCCTTTATTTAATTATTTGCTTTATTAATAAGGATAGCCATTTGTTTAGGGTTCTTGAGAACTGGAATGGCTTCAAACACCCTCAGAGAACACCCTCCAGTTTGTTTCTTTTAGTGTGCATGTACAAATGTATGCATGTTTGTGTGTGTGCATGTGTATGTGCACATGTGTACAGGCCAGGGGACAACCTTGAGGGTATCATTCCTCAGGTGCACTCCATGTTTTAGAATTTTTATTTGAGATGGGATCTCTGAGATGGGCTAACCCGCTAAGTGCTGAATAACGAATCAAGGGGCTCGCCCTGGGGAAGACTAATTTCCTCTCCATTTCCAGGCAGTCATTAAACGCCTGCAGCTCTTCATTCAGTGGTTCGGTCCTGTGTGAACTGGTATTGTTCAGGTCTTGTTTAGCCCTCCATACTGTTGAGATTTTATGAGTGTTGCTTTCCTATAAAGTAGAAAAGACACAATTTCACAACAGAATTCTTGGTCCTATGGCTCTTACAGTCTTCCACCCCTACTGGAGTGCCCAGCTTTAATAGATACATCCATTGCACCATCCCTACAGAAGGCCCTGCATTTTCTATGTTAATTCTAGGGATTGAACTTGTTATTTTTTTATGTTGCATGGAAGGCATGCTGCTGACTGAGACACCCTCCCAGCCTTCCAGTCTGTTTCTTCACGTGTGTGCTCTCCTCTTTGTTCTCGGAAGTGGCTGTGACTCATTGTGTATTTTTAAACTTTAGAAATTCCTCCCTCTGATTTCAATAGAATATTTTACACAATAAAGTGTAAGTTATGGCTGGATGCATTACTTGTAGAAATATACAAAGCCACTACTGGGTCATTTAAGTTGATGATGTAAAAAACCACAGAAAATGACACATCTCTGCACACTGGTTATACGAGGCAAATCTGTAAGCTATTGGGTTTCAGTCAGTTCCCCGTGTCTAGATATCACTTGGGCTTAAGTTTGGGTGCAGGTTGAAGATAAACAAAGCCTGGTTTCTAAGCTGCCCCTGTACTCATGGTGACCCTGTCTTTATTAGTAATGGGATCTAATGACATCATTTCTTGACAGTCATGATCTTTAACCTAGTTTGATCTAAACCAGACTCACTGAGTATGATATCATTAGGGTAAATCCCCAGAAGAGACCCAAATGCTCAGAATAAGCCATTCAGAAGTATTGGGTTACTGGGAATGATTTCACCCATCACTTTCTTCTTCCCTGGGCAACAGGGACCGTATCAAAGCTGTAGAAAAGGTAGCAGACAATTGGTGCTGTTTTAGTAATGTTCCAATCTATTGCAGCCTCGAGGGCCATGCAGGAGGCTTACTGAGAAGTGGCTCATGTCCATTACCTTTAGATAGACTTTAACCCTCAGAGTCTTGATTCTCTGTCCAGCCTTTATGCAGAAATAAGTCCAGATAAATAAGTAGCCCACAAGGATGTGCTTCCAGCTCTAGAAAAAAAAATTCTAAAAACAACAGAAAAACAATTTGCACAGGAGCTCTGATTTGTGCTTAGGGTAATCAGGGCTGCAGCCCCCTCTTCTCCCCATCATTGTTTCAAGTCCTCACCATGTCCCCCGCTTCTTCCCTAGTCACCTAAAGGTATTTCTCTACAGAGCAGCAAGGTGCTGCCATGATGTGTCCTATGCACTATGTCCACATACAGTCAGACCAGCCTACCTCGCCTGCTTCTGTCCTCGTGCAGCCAGGCCAGCCTACCTTGCCTGTTTATCAGGAGCTTTTTTCCAGGCATGATGTGAACACAGTAGACACCTAGGGCCTGGGCCATACTAGTTTCACACACTGTTTCTAAAAGTAGTAATGTTATTTTCTTAGCCTGGTGGAAGGAGTCATCCTCATTTTTGTAGGAGTTGCTTTCTTTCACTGCTGTGACAAAACACCAGGAAAAATAACTTAAGGAGGTTATCATAAATATTGGGTCATGGTTTTGAGGAATATCAGGCATCTATCACAAGGTAAGGCATGGTAGAAGGAACATGAGGTACCTGGTCACATTGCATCCTCCACCAAGAACCAAGAAGGTGCCTGGCCACCAGAGCTCCATCTCCAGATCCGCATAGAGGTGGAGAGATGTAACAGCAGGCCTCTTGTTGGTTCCCGGCCACTTAGCCCTGAAATAATCACACAGAAACAGTATTATTTAAATCGTTGCTTGGTCCATTAGCTCTAGCTTCTTATTGGCTAACTCTTACATATCAATTTAACCCATCTCTATTAATCTGTGTATCATCATGTGACAGTGGCTTACCAGGAAAGTTCTGGCATATCTGACTCTGGCGGCAGCTCCATGGCATCTCCGCCTTTCTTTCTCCCAGCATACGGCCTAGCTTTCCACACCTGGTTCTGTTCTTCCCTGCCCTAGGCTCAAAGCTGTTCTTTATTCATTAACCAATAAAACCAGCACACAGATAGAAGGACCTCCCACACCAGAGAGAGAGCCATGATTCCACAAAGCTGTCCTCTGATCAGCACAGTGGGTGCTGTGATGAGGTGACTCCCACCCCACCATACATAGGCCTAAGCACGCACACACACTAATAGATAATAAAATAATATGTGTAAGAAGAGGGAGAGAAAGATGGATGCCAGGTGCTCACTTTGCTTTCTCCCTTTTATCCATCCAGGGGCTCCACCTGTGGCATGGTGCTGCCCACAATCAGGGTGGGACTTCCCTCCTCAGCTAAGCATGTCTGGAAATGCATTCAGAGATATCTCAAATGTACTCCTAGGCTTTTCCAATTCAGTCAAGCTGACATAGAATTAATCATCACAGTCTTACGTTTCCCTTGAAGTCTCATGTGTGTTTCTCCAAAATTGATAGCAAGCTGTGAAAGGAAAACCCTACAGATCTCAGATAAACCCTGGAGATGATCTCTAGTGTACTGAGAACCCTACAGATCTCAGATAACCCTGGAGATGATCTCTAGTGTACTGAGAACCCTACAGATCTCAGATAACCCTGGTGATGATCTCTAGTGTACTGAGAACCCTACAGATCTCAGATAACCTTGGAGATGATCTCTAGTGTACTGAGAACCCTACAGATCTCAGATAACCCTGGTGATGATCTCTAGTGTACTCAGAACCCTACAGATCTCAGATAACCCTGGTGATGATCTCTAGTGTACTGAGAACCCTACAGATCTCAGATAACCCTGGTGATGATCTCTAGTATACTGAGAACTCTATAGATCTCAGATACCCCTGGTGATGATCTCTAGTGTACTGAGAACCCTACAGATCTCAGATAACCCTGGAGATGATCTCTAGTGTACTCAGAACCCTACAGATCTCAGATAACCCTGGTGATGATCTCTAGTGTACTCAGAGCCCTACAGATCTCAGATAATCCTGGAGATGATCTCTAGTGTACTCAGAACCCTACAGATCTCAGATAACCCTGGTGATGATCTCTAGTGTACTCAGAACCCTACAGATCTCAGATAACCCTGGTGATGATCTCTAGTGTACTCAGAACATCAGGGCCTTCTACAACTCTGTCTTTGGAACCAGACAGCTGCCATCTTCATGGTTCAAAGGATTATTGCAGCTGTCCTTGTTGCCTGCTGATGTTCCCTCACAGAAGGGGGCAGAGTGTGTAAGGGGCTCATAACTCTCATCTGAGGATCCAGCCACTAGTTCAACCAGTTGCATGCAAGTCCACTCTAATAGCCTATGGCTAGAATATACAAGCTAGTAAGCAGGAAGGAAGGGGAATCCATCTAGGTAGCCATGGCAGAGTTACCACCCATGCTGAGTGCAGACACCCCAGTGTTTCTGTCTGAAGATCACCTGTGCTCTTGTCTGTCAACCATCACCAACTGTTTTGTCATGAGCTCAGTAGTCTTCCAGGATGAATTTTGGTTCCTTCCTGGGACTCACAAGGAGGTGGGGAGGCAGGTGTTGCATAGTTTCTTCCCCAACAAGGGGAAAGTTCTTACAATCCATGGGACTTCTCGTGTGACGTATATGCTGAAACTTGTGGTGGATAACATGCCTGTGCTCTGTGGCAAGGCTGATGAGCAAGTCACAGGCTGATGCAGTGGGGAAGCACCCTACACTGTGGTCACACAGAGGCTTGGTGACAAGTGGGGAGGGTCAACTCTTCATTATTGTTTCTCTGCTCTGCTCCTTTGGGTCTTCCCCTACCTCATGTTCTGTGCTGAAAGAAGACCAGGTCTAGGCTCAGGGCTGGAGAGGTAACTGTCAGTCCCTTCCTTGACTCTGGAGAGATTCATTTTAAATCATTGGTTCTGGTTGGATCTGGCCCATGCCCAGGGCAAAGGTCCTTCAAGTGGAGCAGAGAAGAGACAGAGGAAACCTCTACACAGAAGTCATTTGCTATAGACTTGAGCTGTCCTTGAGGTGTGTGCATGGATAAGCAAGCCCAGGAATCATGACCAGGGAGGCCACTCTATCATATATCCTTCAACCTGAGCCACATGAGGCTTGCCCCGCCCCCGTGAAGGTACCAGAAGCAGAAGACTGAGGCCTAGCTCTCCAGCAGCTCTTGGTTGGAGAATAAGTCAGGCAGCCTCTAGGGACTCAGGTCCTCACTAGAGGAAATGGCACCACTGTTGCCTTATTCAAAAGCTCCACTGAGGCTTGGTGAGGGACAGTTCTGTATTCTGTCAATTATGTATTAAATCAACACTGATTGGTCAGTAGCCAGGCAGGAAGTATAGGCGGGACAACCAGACAGGAAGTAGAGGCAGGTCAAAGAGAACAGGAGAATTCTGGGAAGTAGGAAGCTCTCTCACCAGTCCTGTCCAGACACCGAAAAAGGAAGATGTAACCTGCTTCGCTGAAAAAGGTACCGAGCCACATGGCTAACATAGACTAAAATAATGGGCTGATATAAGTTATAAGCGTTAATAAGAAGCCTGAGCTAATGGGTCAATCAGTTTATAGCTTATATATAACTCTGTGTGATTTTCTTTGGGACCGGGCAGGACAGAAACCCCAACAAGCAGGCCCTCATGTTACAGAAGCTGAGGTGAAATCATATCTATAACTTGTGTTTGTAAAGTGTGACCTACTCGGGCCTTTGCTCTCTGTGGTGACGGAATGTCAGAGGAAGAAGGAGGGAGCCTGGGCGATATCTCTGCACAGGGATTAACAGGTAGCCGGCTGCATCCCCGAGACTTGCCCGCTGTGCATCTCCAGCATGTGAACTCAGGCATCTCCAGCATGTGAACTGGTGTGAGATGGTAACTTAATGACCTATGATTTATGCAGCCATCACGAAGGGGGGATGGATATCAGCATCTCTGTCCTGGGAGAACATCCAAGTTTCGATACGGATGCAAACAATGATTTCTTTTAACACATGCAGAAGGGAGGGAGACCAGGATAGAATTTTGCCCTGCAGCCAGCCAGATGCAGGATACCATAAGCATTTCCTCAGCTGAGCAGGAGAGGGGCCCTGTGTACAGGAAATATCAGGAAGCAGTTGGGCAGTGGGCCTTCCTAGGTCTTGGAAATTCTTATGGTGAGAATCAAAGAACATCTTTCTTTAAATGGTGGGAAGGCCCGATTGCTTTGGGTTAGGGGTGGAATGCACACTTACTTGAAATATGACCCCAGGGTTCCTAAATTGTTGGGCTTCTGAGGGTCCTGGAGTGACCTTGTAAATTTACACAGCTGTTAAAACCACTCCTAGGAGAAAACTATTGCAATTGTGGGGATTTTCTCCAGGAAAAAACAAATGCAGGACAGAGCCCACTAGATCAGTCTCATCCTGACGACTAGGTGAGAATTGGAGACATTGGGGTGTCAGGGGTATGGGACTGAAGGACAGGGAGTGGCTGCACAAGAGAGTGGAGCTCAGAACAAGACAAACCCAAAGGCATCTATCCTTTGTCCCTGTGTCTGTCACCATCCTGAATGAAACTTGCTCTGGCCCAGCTAGGACATAGGGAACTCTGTCCAAATGTCACCCTCAGAACAGTCAGTTATGAGCTCCGTACCAGCCTTTAAAAGCTGTCCAGGCCTGCTCCAAAGTCCACGGTTAAAGTTCTCATCCAGAGGCACGAAGACATGAGCTTGTGTCCCTAGCACCCACATTAAAGTTGGGTGCAGAGGTGGGCATCTGTCGTCTCAACTCTACAGAGGTGGAGACAGGAGGATCGCTGTGTCTTGCAGGCTAGCCAGTTAGTTGGGCAGTGAGCTTCAGGTTCTGTGCGAGGCCTTAGCTCACAAAACACAACTACGACGCAGAAGCAATAAAAACCCCTGACACCAGCCCCAGCTCCCACACACGCCCACGTGAATATGTGCATGTATCCCACTTATGCCTACACATACTACAGAAAATCGAAAGATGAAAAATAAAGGGAAATATTATCCACCCTATGCAAGTGTCTTATTAATCACACAACACCTCTGGGAGTCCAAAACACATTCCAAGATGTGCAGTTCGGGGAGGCACATAAGTCCATGAGAGTCCCTGCTCCCCAACACAACCCTGCCCCACCCAAGGGTGGCATTAAATTGTCTCCCTGTTTAAGGTTTGTGAATGAAGAATAGGTAGAAAGTTATAAGCAGAGTAGGGAGAGCTAGCAGTTCAAAAATGGGAGAAGGAGGGTGATAGCTGCACAGGGGACCTGAGGCCTGGGATGGTTGCTGTGGAAGGGTTCCATCCCCAGCACCGCTCAAAGCAAGCAAACTCACAGATGCATATTCTCTGTGGGAAGATGCCAGCGGGCAGTTGGTGAGGGTCAGGGAACATGCCCTTCCATTAAATACCTTTGTGTTCTTGAAATTTCCCACCACACATTGCTTAAAATTAAAATTTACCTGGTTAAAAAGGTAAAACTTACTACATGAGATTTTTAGTTTGAGGTTTTATGACTGGCAGGTAGTGGGCACCATCGGGGAGTTGAGGCATGGAAGTTCCAGGAGTCCCTGGGGAGGCAGAATCCTCTGTACTCAGAGCTCCAGGGGGGTACAGGAAGTTGGGGAGCTGCTCAGGGCTTGTCTACAGGCTTAGCCATGACACCCACGTCCGGGACGGAGGAGGATGGGACTTTCACTCTCACCTGGCTTCCCTGGAGAGAACAGTGAGCTGTTCTCATTTGTTGAGATGCCAGTCTGCCCATTCCACCAGGCTGGCACAGCTTCAGTGGGGATGATAATGCCTTTAAAGCAGGTAAACATTGGGCCACTCCGTCACAGAGAGACACAAGGAGGGCAGCTTCCAGCAGTGGAGATCCCTCTGCTGTGGTTCTAAAGCCGGAGGTTGAAGCCCAAAGGGTTTTGCCCCTGGCAAAGGCTTCAGAAAGGAAGCTTTGAGATGCTTTTATGTGTTGGTGGCTGCCAGCACACTGTGACTTGAAGCCATATCACTCCAGCCTCTGCCTCTGTGGTCACATAGACTTCTTTCTGTTCGCATCAGCATCCTCTTGTCCTAAATAAGGATCCTTGTCTTCGGACAAAGGTCTTGCCTAGAAGATCTGGAGTGGCCTTTCCGATCTTAAGATCCACGTAGCAAAGAGACTGTGTTGTACACCTGTCTTTTGGGACTACTATCAGTTCACCACACTCTATCACAAAGTCATGGCAGCTAGTATTCTGCCATGTTTGACCATAATTATAAGCAGTGTACAGGTGGGTGCATATTGCTGGCTGACACACTTGTCTGTAGCCAGCTTCATTCTGCCTCAGTCCCAGACCAAGCATGAGTCAAGTCTCTCCATCTCTGTAGGAACACTGGATGCTGTTATGGGAGCACTGGGGGGCCACTGGTATCTGGTGAGGGGTGATGGACATGGTGACCAACTTGGAGTCTGCCTGTGTGCCCCAGCTAACCCTGTCTTCACTCGCCCTGCCGCACCACCTCCTGGATCCTTTTCTCCTTTACTCCACTGTTTTCCTGGCCTGGGGGCAGTCTGGCCTTGTCCTGCCTGCCCTGGTTCATGCCTCTGGTTTATTTCTGAGCGCTCACCCCCTCAGGCCTTGCTTTCAAGTCCCTTGCCTCCAGCTATCATCTCATTATTCCAACAGATGGCGACAACTGTGAAGTTGAGCCCAGAGACTAGTCACATACACAGGGTGACTCAGGTGGGCCTGTGTAATATGCCATCTCAGGTACATGATGGCCTTCCCTCTTGTGGGTTACAATGGGTCTGGGGGAGGCCCCTTTGAGTCTTCTTTGGAGTGATGGAATCACCAAAAACCCACAAATGCTGCAGAAAGTAAATAAAAAAGAGAAAGTGGTTGAAAAAGGAACTTTGAAAGCTGCGCTGAACTCTTACACCTGACTCTTCCTCATCCCCAGCTGCAGCCGTACTCCTCCCCAGAGAAGCCAGAGTTTGTCCCAGCCAGCCTCAGTGGGGTGGGGACTGCCCTGTACCTCAACAGTGTTTTTCTTGGATGCTTGGAACCCCAAGACTGGTTCTCAGGAAAGCTGGGGTTCATAGAAATCTGCCAAGGAGGAGCTGTCAGGCCCCAGCTCCTTTGCTGGTCTGTGCTGGTTTGGAAGTAGTAGCCTTGTGGTGTTTGGCTTAAGCCAAAACCATGCCCCAGCCACCCAGATTCTCACAAAGCACTTCTGCCCAGAAAGCTGGTGTGCTTTTAACACTTATAAAAACTTGCATTTTCATGGCCCTACTCCGAAAGAGCCCCAACACTAAGCCGGATTTTGAAGTGAGTTCCCGAGGTGGGTGGGTCCTGTAATGCAAGGAGAAAAAGCAGTTTCTTCAGCTACTGTTGGGCTGACCACGAATGCAAGGCAGATCCAATAACAGGGTGACCCCGGAGAATTATACAGTTCCTGCACAGGCTAGGCAGCACTGGTGCCAATCAGTCGTCCCTCGTGCCTGTCTGGTCTTCACGTCAGTATGGGTGACTGTATGACACTTGAGAAAGATGGGTGACATTTCCCTTAGTATGGGGAGGCCATGTTCCTAAGTGAGCGAGCGCTCCAAGGCCCACCAGGGATGCTGCACAGCAGACACAGATCGGACTGGATGTCTTAGCTACTGTTCTATTGTTAAGAGACACCATGACCATGGCAACGCTTGTAAAAGAAAGCATTTAGTTGGTGATTGCTTAGTTTCAGAGGTTTGGTCCATTGTCCTCTTGCTAGGTAGCAAGATGGTAGACAAACAGACATGGCAGCCGAGAGAGAAAAAAAACCACTGGGTCTGACTTGGGCTTTTGAAACCTCAAAGCCCATCCCAGTGACACACTTCCTCTAACAAGGCCACACCTCCGAATTCTTTCAAATAGTGCCCCTCTCTGCTGCCAAAGCACTCAAATAGATGAGCCTGTGGAAGCCATTCATATTCAAATCACCACACCAGAGTAATGCATTTCCCAAAAGGGAAGACTATCTTAGCATCTTCTAGCTGGAATATGGGAGGACCGAGGTTGGCTTGGATGCAACAACTCCCACGTTTGAACCCTCAGGCTGAGACTGACTCTTTGTGGGCCACAGATGCAACCATGGCCAAGTAGACCCCAAGGCACTGGGTACCCCTACTCCATCAATGCCATCCCCACCGTAACACCTGAGAAAGACTCATAAAACTGGAGAGAAAAGTGGGTGGAGACAATCCAGGTGAGGCATATGAGAGCAAGAAGACTTTGCTGTAGTCATCCCCCTGGGAGTCTGTACAAACTAAGGCTAGTGTGTCTAGATAGACACAGTACCTTTGTGGGGTTAGGATGAGGTGACAGTGACCTTCAAATCTAAAGGGCAGGCCCTGTGTATTCCCTCCAGGCACCTGGCTGTCTGGGAGCAAGCATTCCCCCAGGTCTCTGGTGTTGCCCAGGCGTCTCTCTAAAGTATGACTCTAATAACCTCATTTTTCCTCCTGACCAGGACTGGGGAAGTTGCTCAGTCTGGAGGACGCTTGCCTAGCATTCATAAGGTTCTAGGTCTGAACCCTGTAGACTGATGTGTAATTCCACCACTTAGGAGGTAGAAGCAGGAGGAGCGGAAATCCAAGGTCATCCCTAGAGATATTCCGAGTATAAGGCCAGTGTGGGCTCCGTAGGACCCTGCTGCAGACAGACCAGATCACTAGAGCAACACAGCACAGAGAAGCCTCTGGTCTTGCAGTAAGCCCACAGTTGACATTGAAATGCTGGCATCGACTGGCATGTTCTCACTGTGCGCACTGATTTGCCTTCTAGCTGTGCAGCGGAGGAAAGTCGCCCACCTCAGCTGTCCCTTCTCTGCACAGCGCACCTCATGATCTTATTTGTCATGATCCACCTGGCTGCTAGTTACTGTGACTGCCACGCTTAGGAGCCTCACTCTGTGTCACAAAGTCCATGCTTACCATATCTGCCTGGATCTGCCCTTGGGAGTTTGGCTGGTCTCTTCCACTCTTTGTTAGTATAAATGATTTTCAGTCATTAACAGGCTAGTGGGGTCTCCAGGCTTGCATTTCCATCTAGAAATAAGAATTGGGGTAACACAATGGTGAATGATACAAAATTTTTTCCAGTGAATTTCTTCACAATCAAAGGGTCTTCAGATACAGTTACTCCTCTGAAAATGGGTATCATTTGCATGGAAAATTCCAAAAGGTATATAGCCCAACCAAGGAACAGCCAGAGCTGACAATTGAAACTTGTCATGACAGCAGCACCACAGGTGGGAAATTTCCCTTTAAATGTCCACAGGCTGGTGACCTCTGAGAGCCCCTGGCAGTCTCTGGCCTTGAGCCACACCGACTGTCAAATCCTCCTCTGTCACATCAGCTCTCAACTTTTCTCTGAAAGACCCAGTGTCCACGTTTGGTCCTGTAATAGTGAAGAAGCATCAGCCACTGCTTGCTTGGTCCCTGTGTCTGAAGGAGGTGGTGATGTCTTCACCCCACTGGTGTGGAGGATGGCCCCCTGCAGGACACGGTATTGCCTTCCCCCCCTTCCAACACTGAAGGACAATGAATTCCAAGATGTTCCAGGGCACCTAGCTGTGCTCAGGGGGTGGTTTGCATTCCTCTCTGCAGCCCTGCCTGGCACCTTGCACGGCTTTCACACGCTCCTCTGGAGCACCTCACAACCTCTTCTGGTCTCCAGATGGAGATAAACAGGGACCTGGAAAAATGTGCTCTGAAGTGGCCATTGCTGAGTGATTGACAGCAGACACAGGTCTTATCGGGCTGGGGCTATGGGAAGGCAAGGAACTAGAAAGCAGGTTCCCAAGAATGTCACCCACACCTGTCCCTTGTACTGCCCAGCCCAGCCGCTTATATGTGCTGTAGGTTGATGCGGGAGAACAGTTTCATATCTGTCAATTATGTTTTAAATAAATGCTGATTGGTTGGTAGCCAGGCAGGAAGTATAGGTGGGAAAACCAGGCGGGAAGTAGAGGTGGCACAATAAGAATAGGAGAATTCTGGGAAGCAGCAAGCTCCCTCGCACTCCTGCCCAGACCACTGAAGAAGCAGGATGTGACCTGCCTGGCTGAAAAAGGTACTGAGCCATGTAGCTAACATAGATAAGAATAATGGGTTAATATAAGCTATAAGAGCTAATAAGAAGCCTGAGCTAATGAGCCAATCAGTTTATCATTAATGTAGACTCTGTGTAATTTCTTTGGGACTTGCCTCATGTTACAGTAGGTGACGACAATACCTGCCTGGTGCTCATGGAGGATGATGCAAGTGTCTGGTTTGGTAACAATGACACGTGTGTTTTGTGGGATGAGACTTTCTAATCCTCCTGGAGGAGAATTTGAAATGTCTGCAAACAGATGGATATGGAGTTATGTGGAGGGCACACAGCTCAGTGAATCTATATAGAATATTTTCTGGGCTCGCAGGAGCTTGGCTTCTAGCAGCAGCAGCCTGGGAATGAAGAAGTTGACTTCCACTCTCTGTTGACATGAGATCAGATGGGCCGCACGGGGGTCCATCTCTGCCTGCTGAGGAGGCCCTGTCAGGAAAATGTCTCGATATTGGTGGGTGATGGCTAACACTGGGGTAGCAGTGTTTCTATGCAATCCCTAGCTGAGACTTTTAGCTTTTGAAGGCTCACATCTGTATGGAACTGGGCACTGCGTCATGCACTTGTAAGTCCTCTGGTTTATATGGAATGGATGCCCCTCCGGGGCATCACCTTCCTCTCTCTGGACAGTGCCACTTCCTACTGCTTCCTGGGGATACACCAGTTCATTCTGTTTCTGGGGGCCTCTCGGTGTCCACTGCACTGTGCTGAGATGGGGTTGAGTGCCCAAGGTCTTCCCACAGCACTGGATACTTACACTGAAAGCAATGGGACCCGCCTACTGTGCAGTGGATCCACGTGCACCATACAGGGCTCAGGCGGACCTTCCAGGGGCCTGTTCAGCCTTTACCCTGTCCTGGGTTGTGGCTTGGGAGCATCTGCCTCCAGTTTGTGCCTCCGCTCCCTTGCCTCTCTTGTTAGGCACTAAGAGTGCCTGCCTTGTCCTCCTGCTGAGAGTTTGGGAAGGCAGCTTCTGGAGGGCTGTGCAGAAGACTGGCCTTGTCATGCAGGTCACAGGCGAGTGACAACTGGTCCTCAGGTGCTGCTGCGGTGTCCAGGAAGGGTCCAGTTGCTGCCACTAGAATCAGATGAGGACACTGGAAAGAGGAGATGCTCATGGAGGGTGGTAGGGAGCCAGGGCCAGTAGCATCAGAAGGCTTCTTGAGAAGGGGCAGTTGTCTCATGTGGCTGAGCATAACTTGTGACCTGTGAGAACATCCCACAGTCAGCCCCAGATCCAGTCCCGGCTTATTTTCTGGTGTGAACAAGCAGAATGTGTCCCCTTTCTATTTGTCTCCATTTCTTCTGACAAATAATAGCTGCCTCGGTGAGATAAGAAGACACAGCGGAGGAGAAGTCAAACGGAGATGCTAAAAAGAGCCCATAAATTTTCACCATGAATGACATTAATTTAAAATCATAAATCAGAACTTCAAACAAAAGCACACAGGCCTGGAAGATGCCTCCCCTACGTGGCAAGGTAAGGAGGCCCCTAAGGGAAAAGACTCCCAAAGGAGGAGTCCCTGAAGGAAGAGATCTACTTCCCTGGCAAGTTGAAAGAAGATTTGGGATACAGAATACAAGGCCCTGTTCTTCCCACTGTGAAGATATATATTCTTTTCTGTTAGAAGTTGAGTCCAATGTATAGAGGGCCTGGATAAAGTGGAAGGGTAGACCTTTGGTGTGGGAGGTCCTTCTGTCTACATGTTGCTTTTATTGGTTAATGAATAAAGAAATTGGCTTGGCCTATAGCAAGGTAGAAGGAAGGCAGAATCAGGAGAAGCCATGTAGCCCTGCCGAGACAGATGTCAGAACTTTAGCCGGTAACCCACAGCCAGGTGGTGATACACAGGTTAATAGAAATGGGTTAAATTAAGATGTAAGAGTTAGCCAGTAAGAAGTTAGAGTTAATGGGCCAAGCAGTGTTTAAATAATATAGTTTCTGTGTGGTTACTTCGGGACTGAGCAATCGGGAACTAACTAGAGGCCTTCTTACTACACACTTTCCTTTAAAAAGTGGGACCTTTATCCTGGGGACCCAGTGGATTCATCAGCACCCTTGGGTCTGTGGATGTGCACAGGTCTGACTACATAGTGCTACTTGTTAGTCTCCACTACTTTTGGAATTTGCACTGTATTTACACACCTTTTCTCCCACTGGTTCTGTTTCTTTAGTAAGTCCCAATTAATGCACCAAGCACGTGACATTCTGAAAAAGGTACACACATGGGGCCAGACAGAAGGTTGCTAGGAACTAGCAGCAGGAGACGGACAGACAGAGTACAGGGGATTCTGTGGACAGTGACAACATTATGCATGGCACCACAATAGAAGGCACTAAGGCCATGGGAGAGGAGCAGTCCCTAGTACAGATAGATAATGTAATTTGGTTGAAAACAGTGTGTCAACACCAGTTCTCTGTGTAAGTCCCGCATAGGTGTGAGTTTAGAGCTGGGAAGTTGGGAAGTGTGAATACAGAGGTGAGAAGGACCTCTGTACTTTCTGCTCAGTTTTATTGTAAACCCAAAATTGCTCCAACCAGCAAAATCAGTTAACAATGATTTAGCCTTGGATCACTGCTATGGCAGAAGTGCTGGTGTCCAGGAGGGTCCTGGCTGGTGTGTGGGTTGACAGCAGGGCCCCCTGAAGGGCACGGGGAGCTTCACACCTCCTAAAGTCAGTAAAGGAGGAACAGTGCTTCCTAATCAGAACATTCCATAGATTCTCTTAGCCAATTGAAATTTGGAGATGATTTAGAACTTTTTTTTTAAGGGTTTGTTCATTTATTATTTATGTATATGTAGGTGCATTTGGGTCCACAGGGAGATGTCCTACCCCCTGAAACCAGTTGTGAACCACCTGAAGGATGAGTGGTCCCCTCATGTGGAGGGGACAGAGACTCAGTAAGGTGGAACGGTCATCACCTTCCACACATGGGGACACAGGTCTAACAAGCCAAAAGAATGATGTGGCTTGGTGATCACAGAGAGGGCTGTGTAAAAACTTCAATTCCCAGAGACCATGACCAGACTTAGGAGTGGCGCAATAAACATATACACACTGGATTTTGAGGGAGGGTTTCATATGATTCATATTTCCTGGTGAAACATATTTCAAAAGACTCATATATGACTGTGGATTTCCTAAGCCCAACACCTCTTCTTGATAATACAATTCAAATTTTAAATGTGAAATCTAATTCGTACTTGAGCCAACATGTATTCTAAATACCATTTGAGCATTGGTGGAGAGAGGACCGTTTTTCCTATCCCCACACCCCTCGGCTTCTGACACTTTAACTATTCTCAACCTCAGATTCTCAATCACAGTGAGAGTTTTCTAATAATTCTTAATCTACCCTCTTAAGGCATCTCTTGCTTCAAGGTGACCATTAAAAGTGCTTTGATATAATTTCAGCACATAGGAGCCATGTGGGTCCTAGTGGAATGGAAGTTCTTGTTGGGTGACTTTCATTCTTTGAAGTCAGGGACCTTGTTGGATGGCGTCAAATCTTTAAAAAGATGCCTGATCACTTGGGAGTCTGGCCAAGTTGTTCAAACTCCTGCTGTCCCCGCGTCCTTATCTTTATGTGTCCATCCTCATCTGCCCTGGCAAACTCCTCAAGGAGTGACGGGGAAGTGATTAATTCCTCAAGTGAATTTCCCTCCTGCTGCAAGAATGTCTACTCCGGCACACACAGCATTCCCAGCTCCTTAATCTTCACTGCCTCTGTCGTTGAATTTGCTACCTCTGTGCAGAAAATTCTACACATCAAAAGTCCAATGAGCTCTTACAAAATGGAACACACCTAGACAGCCTGTTCCGAAAGACCTGGAGAACCCCCACACAGCTATTGTCTTCACTTGGGCTCCTCTGGAGCCCTGCTCTGGTCTGCAGCAGGTATGGTAGGGTATGCTCCATGGCATCTGAGTTCCATCACTCAGCACTGCCCCTAGTAGTTCACATATACCTGCTGCGGGTGGTTTGGTCCCCTTGATTTAAGAGCTGCTATTGTGGAGATGGTGCATGATATCCACATGTGATCTATGTTATCAACTGCTGCCATTGTCTTTGTCATCCCAACTTCCTCTGTAGAGTTCACCTGCTCCTTCCTTTCCTCTGATTTGTCCTTAGTTCTGGGCTGTCAGTCCTCCACACTTCTAGACGAGGTGGGGCCATGACACTTCAGCATCAGAGCAGGCAGGCTGTGCTTTGTTCCACAAAGAAGGGTGGGCAAACCCACCCAACACCCAGGAGCCAGCCGGGAACCAGAGGGTTGCCAAGGGTGAATACTTGACAGCATCCTGCATGCCTCTTAACTCACCCACCCTCATGAAACCCTTCAAAGAAGAGAGGGAAGTCAGTGCCTCGTGCATACATAAAAGGCAGAAGCTGCAAAAGATGCAAAATGGATGCAGTGTGTAGATAAATATAGATGTGAATATGGTTGTGTGTTGGGGGAATTATGGATGTGGAAATGGATATGGCTATAGGTACATGATATATAAATACATTATATATAATATATATATGGATATAGACATCGATATGGATAAGAATGGGGATAGCACAGATACGGTGGTAGACATCGCATTGGTATACCATTGTAGACGTGAGTGGAAATGTGGAAAAATATGCAAAGGTCAGTGTCACAGACACGGATGCCAATATGGCTATGTGTGTAGATATGGACCCAGATAGATGGGGATGTAGATATGTGGGCTTAGACATGTTTATAAATGTGGATATGGCTATAGATCTATACATGGATACAGATGTGACTATGGTGTGGATGGAGGTACAAATGTGGATGTACATGTGGATAGGATGCAGATAATGAATATGATACAGATGCAAATTTGGATACAAAAAGAAATAGGGGTGTAGATGATACAGATGTGGAAACAGATATAGCTATGGGTGTGGACGTAGATATGGATGGTAGAGATGCAGACAAATATGTCATGTAGATATGGATGTAGACATCGATGCTGATATGAATACTGGCATGGCTGTGGGTACCAACATCCATTAGCTACAGACATACACACAGACCTGGCATCTTCCACCTTGGTTCTATTCACCTGAGAACCCTGATCAGGTAGTCATCTCTCCATATACAAACTAGACTGATTCTAAAGCTTCCCCAGACACCTAAATCAGCAGCCACCCAGTCCCTTGGATACAATGGCACTGCATTCACTCGCAGCCCACATACATCCTTCTGCACCCTTCAGATGCAGATTATCTGTGATACTGTGCAAATGCTGTGTAAATAACTGTCATGCTGCATTGCTTAGGGGAAATCACATTCTCATGATGAACATCTTCCATAAATACTTTAATCTGTAGTTGGTAGTGTCTGAGAATAAAGAACCTGTGTGTACAAAGGGCTGGCATGGGCTGCTTCCCTCTCCACTGACAGATTCTTACATCTTGCAGCTTAATTGTCCACATATCTTGTACCCTTCCCACATCTTCCTTCTCTATTGAAGTGGATCACAGCATAGATTTGACTCCCATTTATGGGTGAAGAGCAAAGCCCCAGCTTGGCTGACCTCCACCATTATTGCACAGGCTCCCTGCCTCTGTGAATGTATTTTCTGTCCAGAAAAATAAGATCTTAGTGGAATAGAATTGTATCTGGCTTGGTGACTTTCCCTTGAAGGATTTGTGTTGATGTTGTATGCGTAGACATCCATCGCGTTCAAGGGTGCCTCTGCCCTAAGAAAATGTTTTTGGAAGCCTGTCGTTTTTCTAACAAAGGGTCATAGACTAAAACAAAAGCTCAAGGAAATAAGGAAGCTTTAATAGAGTTCAGACAGCTTCATGACTAAACCGGAGCTGTTTTTACAGTGGCAACTGAGGCCTGGCTTGAAGTGCTTTGATATCCTTTCCTAACGTGTGGAAATCTGTCCGTACAATGTATTTTGAAATGTGGAGTGAATTACCAGAGCTGCCTCTTTGTGACAATTCTCCTATTCACTCTTTCATCTGAGCTGTGAACCAATAGCTCTGGATTCAGTGTGCTCCTGTGTCTGTGCTCCAGCGTCCCAGTAGGGAGGCCCAGAATTTAAAACAAGGAAACAGAAACCGTAACTTTGGCAGGAGATGTCGGTTCCAGTCCAAGGAACAGGCAAATACCAAAACTCTGTGTCTGGAGAGATGAACTTAAGAATGAAGGGGGTTTTATGTAAACTCTGGGAGGGGAAACACAGCTAAGAGTTACCAGAGGAGCTTTATCTGTAGCAATGAGGCGAGCAGGCGGGCCGTGTTCCCGGCTCCCGGCTAGCTTATACCCGAAATATTCACACGGAAATTGTATTAATTAAATTACTGCCTGGCCCATTAGTTCTAGCCTCTTATTGGCTAACTTTCACAACTTGATTCAACCCATTTCTAATAATCGTGAAAGACTCAGCGTGTCTGACTTGGCAGCTTCATGGTGGCAGCTCTCTGTCTCTCCTCTTCCCAGCATTCTGTTCTTTTTTCCCCGCCTATCTAAGTCCTGCCCTATCAAAAGGCCAAGGTAACTTCTTTATTTAACCAATGAAAACAACACAAATGCAGAAGGACCTCCTACACCACTTATCTAAAAACACTTACACTCTGCGCTGAGCCTGTGGACTTCTAGGGCTGGCTCCGTGGTCACTGATAGAACTCATCATGGGACGGAGGAAGTGAATGCAGGCAGAAATGCTTGAATTCTGACATGTCAGTTAAAAGCCAGAGAGCGTGCGAATCAAGGATCAGAGGAGAGCTGAGTAAATAATGGTAGGACTGAGGTTTGTCTTCCTGCCCAGCTCCCCTGACCTGGTATTGTCTGGTTAGGTGGGTTTTCTGTCTGTTGCTCTTGAGCTCCAGGATCCATATCTATCACTTATTCTCGTGTGGGTCTTTTAATTGGACGTCCACAGGTGACACTGATTTGGGGGACTGTCCCACTGGCATGGAAGCCTTGGAAGCACAACAGACAAATTCTAAGAGAAAGTTTGAGAGTTCTCAGGCTGCTGGGCCTCATGGCTGCCCTTTTGCATGGCCATAGAGAGAAAGCCTCCCAAAGCTTACAAGAAACCAAGCTTCCAGTGAGGAGCTAATTGTTGAAGGGAGAGAGGGTCCTTTGTTTGTCCCAGCCACCCAGCTAGCTTACACCCAAAATAATCACACAGAAACTGTATTAATTAAAACACTGCTTGGCCATTAGCTCTAATGTCCTATTGGCTATCTCTCACATCTTGATCTAACCCATTTCTATTAATCTGTGTTCACCACGAGGTCATGGCTTACAGGGAAAGATTTAGCATGTCTGACCCAGCGTCTCCATGGTGACTCTCTGTGTTACTCTGTTTTTCTTCCTCCCAGAATCCAGTTCTGTCTCCCCACCTACCTAAGTTCTGCCCTATCACCAGGCCCAAAGCAGTTTCTTTATTAACCAGCGAAAGCAACACAAATACAGAAGGACCTCCTACACCAGCTAATCCTCATCCAGCTTCAAGTGTCCTGCTGTACTTTGACAATGCCATTTGTCTGACATGCATTCACTGGGCCTCTTGGAGTCTAAAGACCAACGTGAGGGTCAAGTCAGGTAAGGAGAGTGTTCCAACACAAGTCTGTTTCCAGGGCTGTGGATCTTGTACAAAGAGACATCCCACTCTGCTCAGAAAATCTGTGGGGACAAGAGCTATGCCAACAGTTGGAGAGGTTAGAGAGTCTAGACAGGAGAAGGCAGTGAGGTTCTTTAAAGGGGTAATTCATCAGAGGGTACTCAGACATCAGTGATGACCCTGAAGGGATTACAAGGGTGAGCTGTGGGGTGGGTGCTGGAAGGGTACAGTTTCAAGGTGTCCACCCCTCAGAGGCACCTGGCTGAGAGAAGGTGCCATGCCATGTGCTGATTGGACATGAGAACTAAATGAGAAGTTAAAGGATTCAAAACCCTCATGGGGACCACACCGGGCTGTATCTGGGGCTGCAGCATTAAAAGGCACTGATGTTGACTGAGGTCCTTACAGGTGGATCCCATTGCCTCAATCTGGAGGGTAGTTACATGCTGAGGAATTGAGAAAGTGGAGAAACTCCTAGGAGATGAGTCAGCAGAGGCTTCCAGGAAGGCAGGGCAGGGAGGAAAGGGGAGAAACTGTAAAATCATACAGGGAAGAGAAAGGGCCAGTGGAAGTGGGGGTACACTGGCAAGTGTCTAAAGCTAAGATGGACTCTGCATCTGGATCTTTATTTCAATTCAACGTTTTCAAGTTCCTGAGACACTTTTATAAAGTGGTCTCACACTCCAAAGGCCCTATTGGTGAGCTGTCTGACACGTATTTGCTTTCTGCTTCTGTGCTCCATGAGTTCTTAGACCGTGGAGTAGGGCGAGGCAGATAGACACTTATGTGTATGCAAGGGTATCTGGGATCAGTCGATATAAAACCATCAATGACAAAAATACCCGACCCAAGAGCTACAGAAGTCTTTCAGGGAGGAGCTGGAAGTATAACTGCTCCCCAGGAGGAAGGATATGTGTGTACGTGAGGGGGGAAATTGACAAGATGAAGTGGAAGGAGGATGGTTGAGAGAGAGAAGAGGTGGGTGGGATTATAGCAAATCCAGGCAAGAAAAACCTGGATATTTGCTCAAAGGAGTGGAAGGAGATAGATATAGGATCATTGATGACTATCTCAGGGTGTCTGTGATATGAATGTGCGTGTGTAGCTATCATCTATCTATCTACATACCAATCGTCTGTCTATCAACTATTTATTCATCATCTCTTAGCTCTTATCTTTCATCCATTTTTCTATGGGCACTCACCCTCAGCTCCCCAGTGTTTATGAGATGAAACACACTGGACAACATCTGATATATAAAGTATTCAACAAAATGTGTGCGTGTGTGTGCGTGCGTGTGTGTTCATGTGTATATGTGTTCCAGTACAGGTAACCACATGTAGGGCAGAGCAACAAATTGCTCTTTGTGGCCATAGCTGGAGTTGGAAAATGATAGGGAACATGGGAGAAAACCCGAGTGCTTTGATGGGCCACTTGGAGTGTAATAAAAATATGCAGGATGACTATGTGAGCCAAGAGATAGAGTAACATGTGCCTAGGGGGGTGGGGACTTCATAGCAACATGAAGATATGGGACCCATCTACAGCTAGGGAGATGGGGAGGACCTTGGAGGAGATGATGAGGGGATCATGATCAAAATATATTTTATAACAATTTTAATAAGAACATATAATAATAGTAATATACTGATCCTGGTTGAGTTGAGGCCAGAGGCTCACACCAAATGTTGTTCCAGTTCCTGCCCTCCTCCCGTTCTCCTACTGAGGCTTCTTTCACTACAGAAAGGTTGGGAGCCTCCTGCACGGCTGCTCTTCCTATGAGGAGCCCTCAGGATGGGGGCAAGAAGGACACCAGAGACACCAGGCACAGAATAACGCCTTCCTGACAAGTGTCTTTGGCCTTCCCCCTTTCTTCTGATTATTTCCCTCCCTCTCCTTCCTGTAATATACATTTCCCAGCCCAGTTCCTCTGTGACACATACACTGTGTGATTTCTCGTAGCTTCATGAAAGGTGCTCATCTCCCCTAAGCCGTTCTTAATAACCAACCAATGAGAAACAGAACTTGACGTATGTCCTGATTCTTGCTGAGAGTTGGAACTCAGAAGGAGAGACAGCCATGCAGCATGTGGGCGACAGGACGGAAAAGTCCAAAGGGTGGACTTAGGCTGCCGGTGGGCTTTGCTCTGCAGCCGGTCAGTCTCTCCCTTGTGGATCATGTGTCCTTAACACGCAGCAACATGGGAACACTACCCAAGATGGGATGGAAGCTCAGAGTGGCCAAAAGCCAGCCAAGCCAGCCAACAGGCCGGGGCAAGAGTCATAAACAATTACCTGTGGTCAGATTAGGATTATGAAAGTAAGCAAAATGGAGAAGAACCGAGCTAATTAGGCAACACTGGAAGAATGGCTTCGCTTTCTTTCCATGCCCCATTGCTAGGATGGCAGGCTGGCTGACAGTTACATTGGTGGCATCTTGCAAAATGCTGAGGCATGGAGAAAGTCCCAGCTCCATCTGTGGGATGTGCAAGCTGGAGCAGCCTGGAGTGTGCCTGGCAATGCTAATTACGGATGGAGCCACGTGGAGGAAGACATTCACTGAAGCAAAAATATGTGTTCCCACGCGGGGTAATTTCCCTGTAACTCTATTTTTTATTTGCTGATGCGAAGGGACTTTTGATGAATACTTATGGGGCACTTCAGGCTTGAGTAGGGTTAATCTCTTTAGTTCAGGTGAGTTCGTTTTAGCTGTGATCCACTCCATTGGCTATCTGTAATGATTATTAACAAGCTTAAAGACCTCTGGGAGATAGTGGATAAAACGGAAGCACCAAGGAAGGAGGCCATCATTATGCTAATAAGGTCGGGAGAATAATTACCAGGCACACAGTTTCCACAGGAATTCTGGGGGCTGGAATTGGTCACCAGGTTAGAAAATCTCTCACAGGCTTTACAGCCTAGTGAGTACATACCACACACATGAACAAATCACATGTACATGCATGTGTTCATGTGCACACACACACACATAGACAGTTTTTCTGAGGCAGAATATTAAGTGTATTTTTATGTGCCTTGGTTTCCATTGCACTTAAATGAATCCATCGAGAGATGAAGGAATATGCAAAGAAATAATTTTTGTTTTTTCACGCATCAGTGATACTTTTTAGTAGCCTTAAATATGGATTCTGTTAAAATAGTTTAGTATCTTCTTCAAATCCATCACATGCACTCCAGATGCTGGCTCTTTGGGTGTTTCAGAGATGTTTCTGCAGCAATGTAGCAACAACCTTTGCTTTTCAGGAGAGACCCCAACCATATTTATTTATTTATTTTACATGCAAATGCCCTTTGTGGCTTCCCTGTTAATGCCTCACTATGTGGCTTCCTGGGGCCTCCCTCTGCTTTTGACTGAGGGTTCCTATGTATAGAGAACATACTTCTTTGTCACACACCCAACTTAGCAACTTGCACATGGACTCTTCCTGCGAAGGCAATCTTTTAAATGCATCAAGAAGTGGTCATAGACACTCAGTCCACTGCGGCTAAATTTCCCACACCATGTCCACACATCTTTTCAGATTCCGCCATCTTCCCTCGTGCCGTCTCTCATGAGTTCTCTGGAGAGAGATGACTGGGCAGGTACCTTCCTTTCTCATGTAATGTGCCAGGGACTGGAGCTTCCTGCCACATGAAAGGATCACATCTGCTCTAACATGCATGCCATCACGGAAGTGGAGGTCACCTCATGATGTAGACCCTCATCAGTGTTGACACTATCACCAGGAGGAGGTCTTTCTGGAACCAATGCAGTAGAACCCCTTCAAAGAGCCCAAGGGAAGGGACCAGGATCATGGCAGGTCCACATATTCTGGCTTTCAGGTAAACCCAGGAGACATGCCCTATGTGGTACCATTTGCAGCAGCCAAGGCAAAGTGGCAATAGGCATGACAGTGTGGCATGCTGAGTCAGCAGGAGTGGGGTGTGTGTGAGAAGTCCTTTCTAAGTAGTGATAGCAGCTTGTGACATTGTCAGTCAAGTGTTTAATCTTAATCCATCAATGACCCCCACCCCCAACACCTGGGAAAACCTAAGCAAGGAAGATGTCCCTTCTTCGGATAAGCAATTTGCATCACACCGGTAACCCTTTTAAAGCTTAAGCTTGGGTGACATGAACACCTGGTGTCACTGCTGTCCCTCAAAAGTCCAGTGATGGCAACAAGTTCGGGTTCTTGTCTGGCTGCACTTTCGACTTAATTGTAACCATGAACAGCTAATGGCCCTCTTTAGTGGGTCACGGGTATCACCTCACTGCTCACCAAGGATGGGTGTTGAAGTATTTAATCAGGAACCAGTGTCCAGACCCACCCGCTGGTCTTCTCCGGTACTCTGGGCAAGGCTCGGCTGCATGTCCTTACCATACGGCAGCTCAGAACAGTGCATCTACCTAGCAGATGGCTGGCGATATTTAGCACAGTGGAGAAGCATGGATGTTAACTTGCGCTAACAGGAGCCTCTCCCAATTTTGCTGCATTTAATGCAGGTTAAGCTCATCAAAAACAAATTTTAAATGCCTGTTTGTTTTTAATGAACTCTCTCTCTCTCTCTCTCTCTCTCTCTCTCTCTGTGTGTGTGTGGGGGGGGGTAGGGTGTTGTACATGTGCATATGAGCACATGAGAGTTTCTTTGGGGGTACGTATGTGTGTGAAGGCCAGAGACTGACATCAGCTGTCTTCCTCAATCACTCCCTACCATGCCCACTGAAGCGGAGTCTCTCACTCGGTCCCTGAGCTCACTGACAGTTAGTATAGCCATTTGGTGTGTCTGGGGATCTCCATCTCTGGATCCAGAATACTGGGATTTCAATCAGGCTGCCATATGGGACCCAGAGGCGAGTCCAATCCTCAAGATAGTGCCGCATCTCTTTACTTGCTGAGCCATCCCCCGAGTCGCCAATCTTTAGGAGACATCCAGTCTTTAGAAAGCTTGTCTAAATACTTCCACTGAAACCCCGATATACTTAGTTAAGGGCTCTTGAATTACCTTCTCAGGTGTGTTTCTACTGGATCCATTGCTCAGATGTAAATATCGGTGGCTTCACTTTTGTCTACCTCTGCCTGTACAACGACATTTGTGTCATCTTTCATCTTTGCCTCTTGACATAAACATTCCAGCAGGGGATGCAGTCTTTATAAATGCATAATTTAGAGGGAACTTTCAAAACCATTCTCTAAGTCTCTTAGACTCAGTTGAGGACTAAGACTAGAGAGTCCTTTGGATGGGGTGATGAGGATGAGGCATGCAGGAAAGCTCCCGACCCCTCGCCTCTCCTTTCCTAGCCAGAGGAGTAAGCAGTAGTGGGTGATCCTCCCTGGGTACCCTGAGTCTTCCTGACTGAGAGGCTCCTGGGTTTTACCTGTCTGTTTCTGACATCTCCCAAGGCAGCCTGCCCTCCCCAGCAGCTGACACCAAAGCTCATGGTGACCCTCTTCCTTCACAAGGAGTTGGCAGGAAGCCGAACAAGACAAAGTGGTTTTCAAACGCACTCCTTATAGACTATTGGTTCTGTCTCCCATCTGGCGACCATCTCAGGAAGATCAAAGGAATCAGCATCAGCCTGCACATCCTTGTCATTCATTCCTGGGGATGGGGGCTGGGGTCCTGAGGAACTGCAGAGAATAAAGATGGCCAGGTCTCAGATCTGGGCACACACTCTTGGCCGCTCTGGAGAACTGAAACTTGAGAGCAGGGCACCTGTCATTCCTGTCCCCCTCTAAAGCTCCTGTTCTACCAGCCCCAGACAGGTGTCCCTCTTTTGTGGTCATTCTCCCAAGAACACCCCCTATTTTTCTTTTCCCACCGATGGAGTCCTATGGGATAACCTTATCCTGGACTATCCTAATTTGCCTTCTGTTGCTATGATAACCCCTTTGACCAAAAGCAACGTGGGGTTTATTTGGTTTCTAGGTTACAGGGCATCATAGAGGCAAAACCACGGCAGGAATCTGAAGGTAAGAACTGAAGCAGAGACCACGGAGAAACATTGCTTATGGCAATTATTCGTGGCTTGCTCAGTCTGTTCTTATATCACCCAGGACCACCTGCTGAAGGACCGCACTGCCCACAGAAGGCTGGGGCCTCCCACATCAATCATTAATCAATACAATGCCCACAAGCATCCTGCCCTTGGACCAATCTGATGGAGGCAATTTCTCAGTTGAAGAACTTCTCAGAGGACTCTGGTGTGTGTCACACTGATAGGAACTAACCAGCACGTGTACTTTCCTTCCAGGCCTTGTTTTCCCAGCCTTAGCCATCCCCCTCCCTCTAGACGGGCATATGCCACGAATCTGGAGAGACTGGGATTCGTGAGTGTTCAAATGAATATGAACATTTCAGATCTTCTTACAAGCAGAGCTGTGTGTCCACAGTAGTAGTTCCTGGACCTCACTGTCACTTTTCCGGATGTCTCGTTTCTTATTCCTAATGGACCTGCCCATTGTATTAGCTAAAGATTTGTTTGTAAATGTTTCCACACAATTCTTGGCACATACAGGAGAACACACACATAGACATGCATGCACAGCCTAATGAACACCCGTGCACCCAGCTCTAGTGCATCCACTAATTTTTACAAGTCTATTCCGAGAAAGCAGTGACTGTTCAAGAGGGCGAACCTCCTAAGAGGTCTGGAGCCTTAGGTGTTAGAGGTCAAGGCTTTGCTCCTGTAGTCTGCACCGCTTGGTAAGCATCTGAAGAGGAGTGCAGAGCTCACTAGCAGTGCTCAGAAGAGCAACCCCAGCACGGCAGCCACTCTTTTGGTAAGGAGATGGGGAAATCCCTGTCCTGAGCCTCAAACATGGAAACTCTGCTAGTCACACATTTAGAGAAGAGATCCCTGAGTCCCACTCTGCTGGTGTGGGTTTACATGGTCTTCAGAGTCATAGCCATGCAAAATCGTTTAAGAATGCACAGCATACAGGTATTGACAGAGAGTGAACATTCTTCATCTGTATTTGCGTGTGTGAGTGGGTGCATGCATGTTTCGGATGTGTGCGTGAACACACTGATGTGTACTGTATGTGCATGTGCATGGGGACAGAGGTTCAAGGCTGAAGTGTGGCCTTGTCCTCAGTTGCTCTCCATCTTATTCACTGAGGCTGGGTCTCTTAATCACCAGCATTTAAGAATGAGATTAGCTAGCCATCTTGTTACAGGCTGCCACACCCACCTAGATTTTAATTCGGCTCAAGAGACTCAGTTTCAGTCTTCGTCATTATTCAACAAGTGCTTCATGCATGGGGCCACCTCCCCAGCCCCTCATAATGACTTTTCATGAATGAAAACTCATTCTTCATATGCTGAGCAGAAAGGCGTCCACTGTCAATGTAATCCTGTATTCTGTATCTGGCCACATGTACGGGCAAGCATGTTTTACCTGCTTGTAGGGAATACCTGGGAGGCTCTGGAGAGAAGCTGGTCTTGGTGATCAACTGTAAGAGGCCATCAGACATGCACTCCCATGAACAATCAAGTCTTGCAATCACACTTGCAACCCTTGTCCAGGAGTAGAGCCATGGAATGATTTTGTGGAGGGCAGCTGGGAACCCTGGGAAGCTGCCATCCTAGGATAAAAGGCCTGAATTATAATATCACATTCAATTATCTGAGGGCTTTTCTCTCCAGATGGTGCTCATGTGTCGGGCGCAGAAAACAAGCTTTGTTCTGGCTCTGCCGTTGGATCAAGGGCTTGCTGGAGAGAGGACAGAGTTCCTGGGCATGAAGCATGGACGAAATCTCTTGCCCTCTATGACACCATACCTGGGTGGGAGACGCTGGCACTCTGAGATGACCGGAGCCAGGCATAGCGGGATTGCATGCTTGGTACAGAATGCATTTCTGGGTTGAGTGAAGATGTGACTTTTAAGCTTCCTAAGCTCAGGGCTGGCTGCTCCACAAATCCAGCGTGGTCCACACGTTTGAGGGACAGATGATAGCAGTCCTGTGAGGAGCTGGCAAAAGTGTGAACCTAAGCCCAAGTTCATATCGGCCCCTACCTGACTTGTATATAACTCTCAATGTTTTCAGAAATGCGACATCCAAGACCCTCCTACCCCTATGGGAAGCATGGCATTGAAGGTGGCACAGAACGGGCAAACTGCACTTCCCTAGGGGCCTTGGGGTACAAATAAAACTCATTGTCCCTTGTTTTCTAAGTGTCACAAAAAGTAGACTCTCATCAAACAGCCACGCATTATTAGGATATCGATAATAATAAAGCTAAACCAGAAGTGTTTTCCTAGAAAGAGGGTAGAGAAAATCGGGGAATCTTCTTCCACAGGCTCTAAAGGAATGTCAAGTGAGATTGACAGAGCTTGATGAGGTGCTGGGGGGATAAAGGAGGGAAACAAACTGTAAAGTTTTCAAAAACTACATTTCTGACAGGTTCTGCTATGCATGATGCTCATGGGATTGAAAGGCGATAACAAAGTCAGACCTGGGCCATTGAAGTGAAGGCTGCGAACACTTTGTTGAGTGTAGACAGATTTTCCTTTGGGCTGCCAGCTCACAAATAATGCCACAGAGACACCACTAATTATGAAAGCTCGGCCTTAGCTTAGGCCTGTCCTACCAGTTCTTATACCTTAAATTAGCCCATTTCTCTTAATCTACGGTCTGTCGTGTGGCTTGCTACCTCATGTCTCCATACTGCCCTTGCTGGTCACTCCACCGTTTTCTTCCCAGAGTTCTCTCTCTACCCAGAAGTCCCATGTATACCTCCTGCCTAACTATTAGCCATTTAGCTTTTTATTAAACCAATCATGGGGACACATCTTCACACAGTGTAATCAGATGTCTCTCAACTGTTGAGGGCCAACTCTTTGCCCCCACAATAACTATAATGATACAATAGCTTGCTCTTCATGATGCCTGGTGTATTGCTAGCCTGAGCCACTTCTCAGGCAAAGTGCTAGCCTTTCAGGGCACATGTCAGGGCCACACATGACCCTGTGATCTTTGTCCATCCAGGATGCTCTGTTCAGTCTCATCCACCAGTCTCTTGTCTTATCTGAAGGATGAATCCTCTCTTAGACACTTGGGAGGACAGAAGACGGCATAGGAGACAGGACATACGCTTGCAAAGACCCTGTACTCACAAAACAGACACTCCAGAAACATGGCCCCAATTTTCTCCTCACAGTCCTCTAGACCCCTAAAACAAAAGTTAACAATCGAGCATTTCCATGGTTTATTTTTGTTGTTTGTTTGTTTTGAGGCAGGGTTTCATGTACCTCAGACTAAACTCTAAGCTTGGTATGTAACTGAGGATGATCTTGAACTCTGATTCTCCTTATTCTGCCTCCTGAGTACAGAGGTCACAGGCGTGCACCACTACCTCTGATTTACGAGGTTCTGATGATTGAACTGAAGACATCATGCATGCTAGGTAAAAACTCTACCAACTGAGCTACATCCCAGTTCCCACTTCCATCTTTATATTGATATTTAGAGCTGGCCACCATAATTAAATAGCTGCTAAGAGTGTAATTCAGGTTAACATCTTAAAACAAAGCTGTCAATCCTTCTTTTGGATGGTTGTTTATCCAACGGCATACTTTCCAAATCTATCAGTGACCTCGAAGTTCAATGGTAACACTGAACTGAGATAATCCTCCTCTAGACAAAAGCATATGCAAAATATGACCAGGGCACTGACTGAGCTGATATGCATCCATGTCTACTTGTCAAAGCAAAGACAATCTCTTCTTTAGCTGCTGTAGAATGGTGCCTATATGAGCCTTCTTGGGCTGTGTGGAATATTCTAGGTTTTGAACTGGGCTGTCCATTCCCAGAGGCCTGCAGAACTTTTCTTGTTCCTATGTTAATTTGGGACAAGAATAAAGATAAGTCCCTTAAAGCATTTGGCCATGCTGTCCCATGAGATAGAGACTCTTAGCGACCCACACACTTTTGAAAAGCTGAGGGGAAGCATGGATTATCGCAGACCAACGTGCAGCTGCTGGGACAAGGCCACACCATCACACAGCCATGGAAGGAGCTGCATGGAGGAGCCTGAATGCTGGCGCTAAGCTCTTCTTCCAATCTACTGAGGAAATGAAGAAGAGAAACTAAACCCGGGTGGTCTCACAGGAGCTTAGACACAGGCTCTGGGCTGCTGGGTCTGCAAACCAGATAAAGGTTATGGAGTGTGAAGCCTACTGAACACTGCGACACCACAGTCTGGGAGTATTCATTCAGCCCATGATCATTGACCCTGCCACTTTGGGCCCATGCAGAGCATGGCAGGAATGTGTGGGGAGAATACAACTTCTCATACCACAGCTTAGAAGCAGGAATGGGCTGGTATTCTAGTACCACCTTCAGGAGCACTCCCCAATGAGCTCGACCCTACCACCAGGCCCCCCTCCATCCACCAAATCTTCAATACAAGGGCTTTTGTCGTCACTCCAGATCCAAGCCACATCTCCAGCAGCACGGGTAACTACCTTCTACCCCTTCCTTTCCCTTTCCTGCCCTTCCCCCTCTCTCCTCTCCCTCTGTCCTCTTTTCTCTCTTCTCCCTTCCTTCCTCTCTCTTCTCTCCTTCTGTCTACTCCTTCCTCCCTCCTCTCTTTTTACTTACCTCCTTCCCTTCCCCTCCCCTCCTCTCTTCTATCTCCTCATCTACTCTCCACTTTCCTCTCCTCTTCCTATTCTATTCCCTTCTTCCACTTCCCTTGCTTCTATGCCCTTCATTGTCCCTCAATCCTCTTTTTCCTCACCTTCTCTTTCCTCCTCCACCCTCTCAATTCCTCCCCTCACATCTCCTCCCCTTCACTCCTTACCCTCTCTTTGCTTAGAGTAGCCACCAGGTCCTGCAAACACACAGGGCAGTACAGGGAAAGGCTTGACTGTTGGAGGGGACGATATTTGCAGTTATTATTTGGAATGTACTTAGTTCGTCCTTTTTCCTTTTATATAATTATGGAGCTTACTTCAGCTAAGAAAGCCCCTATATGTCATCAATCAATGAAATAAATAAAACCTACTCAGTAGCAGTACTTAGAAATGTCAGAAAAGCTTAATCCTGGAGTGCTCGTGAGTGCCCTGCCTGCAGCCCAGGTGGGTGGGAACTCCAACACCCAGCTCCCCACTATCTATTTCTGATGGAAAGGTGGGTGGACATGACTTCAAGAAGAATGCATGACTGATCATAGTGTTTGGGGTGTGGACATTTGGTGGAAGGTCTGGGAAAGCCCTCCGGCCAAGCAACATGTCATTCATGTGCAGCATTTGTCCCCAAATGGCAACACAACAACTCTCTCCCACTTGAGCTCTGTTTTTGGCCAGGGATCAGCCTGGCTGCTGGAATTCTGACTGGAAATGAAGTCTGGGGGTCTCGGATCTCATCACATAGCCCAGACGCCTTGCTGAGTGTTCGTATGGGCTGGCAACGTTTTGTTCGGAGGTGGACAGGAGTTGCACAGCCCAGGCTGAGCGGCATGCCTTGCAGAGTGTTCTCCAGGAGGTGTAAATGAGGCACAAGTGTTAACGTGGATCCTGGTACAGGGCGCTATTTTAAACAATTACAGATGGTGGAGGGCTGGCTATAATTGACAGCAGTGTCGGCCCAGAAAGGGGCTTGACAGGCATTGGTGCGATGATTAATTACATCGGGCTGTCTCTGCATTCCAGTTTCCTCCTGTGCAGCTCACAGCTCACGTAGAATCTGTGGCTCTTATTACACCGCACAGCACAGGAAATGGCTTTCCAGGGTCCTGCCGAGGACTGCTCATGTCAGAGAAAGGGGCTCCAGCCAGTCTCCCTCTGATGACTGTCTGTGTAATTCTTGTCACCCAAGGAACCAGAACAGATGTGAACATGAGGGATGTCCCCTCCCTTCTGTCTTTACTGGTAGGTGATGGTCACTTATCAATGAGGCTGTGCTGCTGGAGGAAGGGAATTCTGCAGCAGGATGGCTTTAGAGTGACAGTTGAAAATCCTTCCTGGACTTCGTCTCTTTCACTTGAGCTGGAATGAAGAGATGTCAGGGACTCTCCATCACATGCTACTAAGGAAGTGCTTCATGGCCTATGCAGCATGGAGCTGGACACTTCCAACACGTTGATGGAACATGGGGTTCTGGACCAGGAGGCCTAGAAAGTTGGCCTTCTCTGAAGTTATTCTGAACCCCAATACTTGAGGGATTCTTAAGAAGAGCCGGGTATCATTGGAGACTATTTGAGGTCTGTCATCACAGAGTAATGGGATATCCAGGTCAGCTGGATGGAGTGTGCTGATGCACCTCAGTGTAGTCTGTGGATGTGGTGACTCAGCTGAGGCTGGGGAGAAATGCCAACAGCCAGCAAGGTCACCTCCAGAATCTAGAATGATGATGAGCCTTCAAAACAGTCATGCCATCCACAAAGGCCAACAGAAGCCGCGAGGGACAAGGTGTGGACAGAATGTGAAGATTGTTGGAGCAAAGTGGTGGTGCTTGTGTTAACACTGACAAGGGAAAGCAAGTAAAGACAGAGGTGAAGAAGAAGAGGAGGAGAAGGAAGAGGAAGACAAAGAAGAAGAAGAAGAAGAAGAAGAAGAAGAAGAAGAAGAAGAAGAAGAAGAAGAAGAAGAAGAAGAAGAAGAAGAAGAAGAAGAAGAAGAGGAAGAAGAAGACCCCATAAGTGGAAATAGTTGGTAGCTTGGTGATCACTGTGCTCAGAAGCTCTGCCAGAGTCCAGGCCTGTATAGGGGACCCAGCAGTCTCACAGGGAAAGTACTTCTGCATGGACACCTTCTGAAAACCTTTTATTAAGGACTTGATGCCACTTTTTCTCTTGATTCTCAGAGCCAAGAGTCATTGCTACAAAATTTGTAACATCGTCTTCCCCACTTTTGCCTGAGAAAACTCCCCTTTGGGGACTGGGGACGCCCTCAGGAACACAGGGAATACTTTGTGCACAGCTCTGGGTGTGAGAGCCTGCACCTCACATGTAAATAAACAAAGCCAACTGTGCCTTGGCCCACTGGAGAAGGAGCTGTACCACTATGGGTCCATTCCCATGTCATTGCTCTGTTTCCATGGAAATGCCAGTGTATATAACAGGAGGAGCGGGCTTGTTGGGGTTTCTGTCATGCCCAGTTCCCACAGCCGGTAAGTCTCAAAGAAACCACACAGAATTCTACATTAATCATAAACTGATTGGCCCATTAGCTCAGGCTTCATATTAGCTCTTATAACTTATATTAACCCATTATTCTTATCTATGTTAGCCACATGGCTCAGTACCTTTTTCATCAGGGCAGGTCACATCTTCCTTCTTCGATGTCTGGACAGGACTGTGGAGGAATGGGCTTCCTACTTCCCAGAATTCTCCTGTTTTCATTGCTCTGCCTCTACTTCCTGTATGGTTGTCTCACCCATACTTCCTGCCTGGCTACTGGCCAATCAGCGTTTATTTAAAACATAATTGACAGAATATAGAATTGTCCCACACCAAGTGTTCTTCAGAGAGCTAACTCTGTCAGACTGGACTTTAATCATGGACAACAATAAAGTTTGTCTTTCAACCCTCTTTAGGATCTGTGTCTGGTTCTTTCCCTGGACCAGCGCAGGACCCAGGCTCCATGAATCCACATCTGATTCACACACAAGGTTCACTGTTCTTGGTGTTTCTGAGTCTTCCTTTGGGTTTCTTCTAGCCCTGATATAATGACATGGCTATTCAAAGGACCTCCACCTTTTAAAGTATCTGCAAGATACGGAGTCTGGCTGGCCATTCCCTTCGGTGTCCCCTTTGTGTTACCATGTAAAAGCAAAATGCCCATCTCTGTAAAGTCAGACACCAGAGTGTGCCCTGATGATATTGATGGTAGAATCCAGCATGAGAAGAATGGTTTTTTTTTGTGGGACACTGTGCCAAGTTCCAACATTTTCCCTCTTACCGCCATGTCTGTAAAGCATGGTATCTCTGGAAGATAGAGTCTGTGGTAAGATGTGGTCAGCCATGGTTCTGAGCTTGCTTGAGGGGGTGGGGAGAGGTTCAACCCTGAGGCAACAGAAGGAAAACACAGGTTCAGAGGCTACCCTGACCTGGAGCCCAGGTTGGCCCAGGTTGTTTGCTCCTGGCCTCGACGCTGCCTCTGGTGCATTGCTCTAGCCACACACACACACCAGAAATGCTGTGGCGGCACCGTGAGTAGGAAAGCCAGTCAGGCAATAGCATCGATTACCTGATTTTTGTGGAATGGACAGTCACCTTATTAACCACCTTAGCTATGGAGACAAACAATCAAAGAAAATGAGACAGGATCATTCCAACAGCCTGAGCTACGATAGCAAGCAGAATTCAACCTCTCTTTCAAGGAAATACAAACTAGACTCTCTCCACTTACCAATATCCAGAAGCCTGGGCAGGATTGCTGTGGGAATATGAGGGCAGGAAGCAGGGGTCAGGGTCTGACTGTCAAGTGTGTCTGCTCTGTCCAGGAGTTTAGCTCACAGGCCCTGTAGGAGGCTGCCCTGAGACTTACCAGCTCTCTTGCACAGGCTGGTGGGTCCCCTGTGATGGCTTTGCCTCACTGGCGAGTTGGAATACTAATGCAACGTGACACCCACACGCAGGGCACGACGGGTTCCGGAGAGCTTGTCTAGACAGCATGGACACAAGGGAGTCTGCCCTCCTATGGCTTGGAGGAAACACTCCGCCATGAAGGAAGTCCTTTTTTTTATCGCATTCTAATGCCCAATTCTCTCTGGCTCTTTGGTCTGGAGCAGTAAGCATCCTGTCTCCCTTCCCTGACAATTAGCATCCAGAATTTGACACCAGCATCCCTGGAGCTTTCTGGGCTATGGTAACACTGCTGCACCAGGAAGCCAGCTGTATTGTGAGCGTTCTGACTTCAGGGTTAGCCTTAGGCATTGCAGCTTGGGCACCCACAGCTGCCTCTGACCTGTGTCTGCAAGTGATACCCAAACTTCATCCTCTTAAACCCTCTCAGCTGCCTCATCAGGCCACAACTGGATAATTCAGCCTTCAACAAGTAGTACTAGAAAGAAAGCAGGCCTTTCTGTGACCTGCCTGTTGCTGACTCCGCTTACAAGATGATAGTATGTGGATCGAGTCATGTGGTTCTACATGTGTAGTTTTTAATGGTGTGTTTATCTTCTTTCTCATGCGGAGGTTGAACTCAGGGCTACTCTGCCACACACTGGTGGCAAGAGTTTTCTATTATCAAGCAAGACCAATAAAGACCTCATGTCAGTGAGTGGCAGGCCCTCTCCACTTGCATGGTTGCCTCCTGACCCATCTCAGCTGTCAGTCACAGCATGCAGGGAGACTGCACGTGCTATTAGCTCACCCACAGGTGAGGGAAGGGAGACAGAGAGGAGGGTATTGGCCAGAGGAGTAGGATGGCATTTGCACCCCGACCAGGGAAAAGGAGGAATTCCATTCCCTTATCTCCCTCTCCCAATGCCCCTGTCCTCTATCTCTGAACTATGGCTCTCTTTCTCACAGAACTGTGCGTTAGCACATTCCCCTCCCATGGTTCAGATACAGTCACTGTGTATAGGAAGCTGCTTCATGGAACTAATCTTTTTGGACAAGATTTTACCAGAAGTCAAGAGGTCTCCATAGTTACCAGTCATAGTGGCACACACCTTTTCTTTTTTAAACCTTCTTTTTATTTATTCTTTGTGTCTTTCACATCATGCGTTTTGATCGCATTCATTTCCTGTCCCTTTGCATTTGCCCTCTGCCCTTGCAGTTCCATCCCCAAATAAAATAAAACTTAAGAGGAAAAGGGGAAAAGAATGGGAAAATCTTGTAATGGAAGCTGTGGCGTGGTGCAGTGAGTCACACAGACAGAGTACACCTCTTAGCTCCAGCACTCTGGAGGGAGAGAGGCAGATCTTTGAATTCTAGGTCAGGCTGGTATACAGAGAGAGCTTCGGGACAGCCAAGACTACACTCTCAAAAAAGCAAACAAACAAAAGCAGAGACAAACTCACAGTCTACAAGATGCATCAATTCAGCAAATTCAGCAAATGTAGATGTTTGATGGCTGCTTGTAGGAAGACAGAATGACTTCGTTTTACGAGAAATGGTGTTTTCTACTTCTGTTGTGAGCAACGGTCTATGAGGTGACCTTCTCTATCCTGAGGACAGGTGTGGGGCAGCATTGCTTTCCCGAGGTGAGATACATGTTTAGTTACTGTTCTCTGTGCTGAGACCAAGTGCCCGACAAGCAGGAAGAACATCTTTGGGCCTACAGCTCAGAGGGCTTTGGGTCTGTCATGGACAGGAAGGAACGGCTGC